>JAQFYB010001401.1:0-33006 GCA_034694085.1 Pogonognathellus longicornis | reverse complement strand
AATGGCGTCATCCATGACGTCAGAGCTCAGTTCTCGGTTCAGTTCTTGACTAAGAACTCATTTAACAACCTTTCTAACATACATACGAATTCACTCCACTCAATACCTTCAAAATAAAAAGTCATTATTGACTGTTTACACATTCGCATATAACAACTTTATTATATTGAGGAGGAGGAGGATAGGGAATATGAAATATGGTAAACATTTATTTCCGAGCTCACCAATTTAAATATTACATATTTATATCAGTGAGTGAGAGCATAGCGTAGATTTCAATATTACGCATACAATCTACCTATGTATATTATCAATGAGGTATGATTCCAGTCGGGCAATTATTTCAAAATAATTTAAAATAATTTTGTAATCATTACCGACGCGGGAAAAAGTAACCACCTCATTTGCATTTAACGATTTTAGTATTGAGAATGTGTCATACAATACAAGTAATAGCAATTTCCAACGGTTTGCTAATATTTATAGGCAGGTTAGGTATGTATATTATTTGTAGTGTATGTTCTAAAATTTAATTTCAAGTGAATGTTGAGCTGTGTGAGGTGCATTAAATGCTACAATGCACGCAGTTGTATCGTTTGTTGCATCTTAAGTGTAGGCAACTCAACCATAAATTTATTTCAACTGTCACAATACAATGAACTGCACAATAAGCTTAAAGCAAATTACGTTGTTTCGCAGTCAAACAATTCTCAATCCAATCGTTTTCGTTGATTGTTTGATATTCCTATTCATATCAGCTTTTAAAGGTAATAAGCATACAACTGGAAAATCAATTCACTGCTACGGTTCAGGCTGACAGGTTCGTTACTCATAAAGAGTTATTGCACTTACACATTGTGATTACAGATATTATTCTATTGAACAAAAGGAATACACAGATACATCTATAAGTACCTAATTCTATATAATATACAACAAAACAGTACTAATCCCTGCAGATAAGTGCAACGTGCCCCTTATATACTACATAAGGGACATGCACTACCATAGAACTACAACCCACAATTTATTACGTTTCCGTTTAATAAGTTTAATCACGACCTTAAACGAGTCTGGTTGGCGAATTGGATTTTGCTCTTTATTTTATCGGCAAGTCGGAAGTTTGAGTTAATTTTATTTGTCCATTCGAATTCTAGGGGAATGACAAATGCAGTGTAGGGATTCCTGTTTTGTGAAGACGCGTTTATAAAAGGATAGCGTTGCATTTGCAACTTTATAGACCTTTATTTTTACAGAACGAAATTGCTTACGGCAAGGTCCAGATGGGATTTATAGTCTGGTAGGCACAAACCCAGAATACTTAAACTTACTAATGCAACGAACGAAACCGTCACACAAATGCTCGACCTTGTCTTGTGTAAAGCATTTTGATGTTTCGCTAGAGTCACTTTCTAATTTAATGTAAGAATAACTTTAATCATAAAAAATTCAATACTCAGTATACATACTGTGTGTAGGAGTACTTAACATAAATCTATCTGTAATATTGGTATATAAAATATGTTAATATCTGTACATCTTTGGACTATGTATGTACTGTGTATACTGATTGCTTGTAAGATCGGAGAAGATTTATATACACCGAATACACCCCCATCATTTTGTCATGGTATTAAATAGAGGCACTTGTTATACGTACGAGTATATAGGAATGTTGGCGAAGGCTGTTATCCGGGTTGACAGTGATGATAATAAGATTGCTGGTAGTGAGGAAATACCCTGTCATCTTGTCTTCTGCTAACATCCTACTTAGCTGTTTCATCTTCTCGTGTTTAAGCTTATTACTGTCATTGAGACTGTTCGAATTTAGTTTTGATCTGTCTTAAGTTCAGCCGTTGTTACTGAGACTGGCTTTAAACGGAGAAATTCAATTCTATGTGTAATATTATACTTGCATAATATTACACACAGAATTGAACAGGCCGTTCTCTTTAATGAATTGGTTCATACTAGGTTCATGGTAGTAAATAGTAGTAAAGTACAACAGCACTACAGTGTACATACTACACTCTGATAAAATCTAAATAACATTTGAGTTTTCAGTGTCATTGTACAAATACTATTACATACTGTAAATACTGCAGCTTGAAAGGGTTATTTGGCTAACGAGCATAGATAGGTATTTTATTTGCTATACTATGCATTATTCTTTATGGTTTGTTGTAAAGAAAGAAAGAACTATACCAAGTCAACGTTCTTGTACTAGTTGTGTTTAAACAACTACTACGTAATAGAAAATTGCTTCTGTTAAAGTAAAGTGAAAGCGAGTTGGATTAAATCTAGTTTTATGGATTATGTATTATATGCTCCAATTTTATTAGGAAAGTTTTATTACTCAACAACATAAGTATGTATTATATACTTGTGTATGTGTGTGTTGTATGTTTGCACGCACAATACTATACTACTAGGTAACGACTGTATTCAAAAGTGTTCCAGTCCTAAATCAATATTGTCATCAATATTCTACACTGCCAACATTTATTGGTTTCCGTTTCAATTCTACTACGCGAAAGACTTAGAAAGTAATGCAATAGTTGAAAATGTAGAAATACACTACACAGTTTAATGGAAAGTAGGTAGGTAGGTATTTAATTCAATTTATAGTTTACTCTATCTGAGAGCATCTTTTCTTCTATCTAACTTGTTTGTTTATAAACAACCTAAAATACATTGCAAATTCAATTTGGGTTCAGAATGCAAGCAAATGACAATTGGCAAGCAATGGCAAAACAAGTTTTCTGATGCAACTGTATATAGACATTCGCAATTTAATTAATTCTATTGTTGTTTTATGCACTTAAAAGTTTAAGTGAATCGATTAAGATTCTAGAGTAGAATTAGTAGAGTCTGAATTGAAGGTTAAACAAAACACTTCAATCAAACTTCCCTTCCGACAATACAGATTAGATACTTGGGTTGTTTTGTAATTGTAAAGGTTGTTTAAAGCGTGTTACAAAGGCCATGGAGTGTTCCACTTCAATATTTTCTCACCAAACACTCGACTCGGGTGTTTTTAGTAGACTACTCGACTACTGTAGTACCCGACTATATAGTACCCGACTGATGAAAATTGCAAAGAGATTGCTACAAAGTAAGCTGTAGGAGCTTATTCATAAATTATTCTCTTATCTTTATTGTTATAGTGGCACATATATATCGTCATCAATTAGTATTCCGGAACCGTGTTGTGTATATAAGACAGTGACTACTAGGGTTGGTCGGTTGGTTATTGCATGTCTGTTCTATGGCTCCTACTTGAAGTGCTGTTGACGGGAATCAAGATCTTAACAACTTCAGCTAAGTCTCAAGTTTCCCACTCCCACGAGCACTACGTGCAAATGAGTGGTGAAGCTTGAGCCTGGGAAGAGATGGATCATGTCGTTCTAAGAAAACGGGAGTGAAATGATGAAATATCTCAAAGCGACTTGATCAGGATCTTTCACTCACACAGGAAAGTCACCATCTGTATAATATACCTAGGTAGTAGGTAGCTATAATACACAATATTACTTACGGTGTGTGCAAAAGTAGTTAAAACATGCATTATATTATATACCTCCATTCTACTCGTGGTGTATGTACTAAAAAGTAGTTCACTAATACACACGACATACATCGAGATACATTTTGTAAGTTATAAGTAAAGTGCATGTACTTTGAACGTGAACAGTTACGTCTATACAAGTTATCATCACACACATTGTATAAAAGCAAGTATAAAAGGAGAAAGGAGTTGGTAGGAAGGAGAAGGAATATCAGTATCTGTCTTTGAAGGGAATGGAAATCGAATTTACTTCCTGGGTTAGATCGTGACACGCCTTGCCTGATCTGTACAGTACAGATTAGAATTACGACGGCTCTAGGGAGCTCAGCCAGTCTTAGTCATCCAATAGGATCTCTGATGTGCTTTGCTTTATCCTATTAAAGAATTCTACTCGTTTCCACTTAATAACTATACAACTTCAAATGAGACATTCTCCTATCGCTCCGATATAAGGCAAAGAGAAATACTAGACTTATTCTTCAAGAAATTGGCACTGTCCTAAGGATTCCCAAAGTGCAATGGACTAAATAGTTCGGACCACTTCCTTTTTCATAAAAACTACGCAGAAGGTGTCCACCAACAAACCAAATGCATACTGCTCCCCATCACACATTTCAAAAGAAAAAGTTTTTTTTCAGTCTATAGGATTATTGCACAACTTTCACTGGAGAGAGTTATATTTACTTAGGTATATAGTACTCCTTTGTTTTTGTTTACAAATAACGTTCCTGGGTTAAACATAAAGGTCAAAACGTAATTCCTGGCGTCGAAAATTACGAATGTATTGAGGACAAGCACAGAGAAAGGGATTAAGTGTAACTGACATTAAAAATTAAAGATGTCTGAAGTCTGAACTACAAAGTCAAGAGGAAAAGAGAAAGTTCGATAGCTGGAGATACTGGAGAAGCTGGAGAATATAGATTCATAGTTCGTTTATTGAAGGAGAGATTAAGTATACAGGATAAAATATAGGATGTCGACTTTGATGTTGAATTTATGTAAGATGGGTGACGTTAGCCGACGTTTTAAAGCTAGGTACCTATTACCTACGCTATAAAATATAAAAAAGGACCAAAGGCTTTTGGTATTATTCATTGAACATTTACGGCAAAGCTATAGACATTATTCTGCATTGCTACCTATTTATTGAACGAGAAATTAACATTGAAATTCTTATTCTCCTCGTCTTTTTAATTTGGGCGTTTCCTTTTATGAATTAAAGAATGCACCCACTATTGAACTCGTTGAGTGAGCCTCTGAGCCTCTCTGGTTCCATAATATTTTGTACTTCAACCTATCTGTCTGTATATACACCAATACTTTACATACAAATATACTAAAATACAGCAGAATAGAATTACTCAAACATAATATAATATAAGTTTAGGTATAGTCTTACATTGTAAATGTACGCAAATTCAAGCAGCTGTCTTTAGTTCCTTGAGAATTCTCCAATTTCCATAGTTTAGACTTGGACTATTAAGTACATACCTACTTGAAGACTAAATCCCCTATAATTAAACTGTTGGAGAGCTATTCACAACTCATATTCACAGGATAATGATGTATTATTATATTTTGCATGAAGATAACTATGTACGTACTTGCAAGGTAGACGTACTTCTTTCATTCGACGGAAAGGGCACTATATTATACAGCGTAGCTCTATTAAGTTTACATATAGGACAGGAAATTATAGGACTATATTTAGTTGTAGAGTACTTAAAACTGTAGAGATATATTTAGTCGCAGAGTACTTAGCTGAGCTGGACCAGTTACGTATAGGGAAAAGTAATTAAAATTGTTGATTTTTGAAATGAAAAGCAAACAAGGAAGTTTTATTGCTTTCCTGTTATTTTCTACACACGTTTCGAGTACACGGGTGAAGTACAGTCCTGAATGACTTCATGAATACCTAAGTTAGTTCGTGCTTTCATTCACCCTTTAGTCAGTTCACTGCAATATATAATAATTGCACTTAAAGGATAGTTTCTTGTTAGTAATGTATAAGATTTTAGTAATAGCACATTCGAAACCAATATAGAACGACGAAGGATCTATGATACATGCATATGTACAGGTATATGTGTTTGTGTGCGGTGTATAATGCTTTGTACAATTCGGGAAACACCTACCTACTCACTATACTATGTATAACCGTATTAACTGCAACTTTGTTATAATTATGTCCATTCCAAAACATTGAAATCACAATTTCAGTTTAATGTACGGTTTATTACACAGTATAGTACACCTAGCTTAGAAAATCTAAGCGCATTTAGTCTGCATGTGTACTATGCACGAAATATGAAATAAGTGCAAAAGCCTCTAATAATACTGAGCAAGCAGCATGAAATAAAACATAAAAAGAAAATGTGTGTAATTTATCGATCCGAGTTAATCAGAAGTGCAAATGGTCTTGGGTAAGTAGGGTTTAATTCGCCAGAAGCATTGCCATTCCAGTCTCGTTAACCTTATTAAAACCCGTCTCATTTGAACAGATATGTCGTGCTTGTAGCAACTTCTCATGGAAATACTCGCTAGGCAAAATGGACGGATGTGAAATAAAGGATTAAACGAGTACTAGCAGTCACTACGGAAAATATGGAAGTTGCATTAGCAAATGCAATACGAATACATGTAGAAATACTAGAAAGGATATATATTTCCAAGTATTATTATATCACTCAAAAGCATCTTGCAATGCTAAGCTAAATGCGTCTCGCTCCACTTGCCTTATTGTAATGAAAACATCCAACATGTGATGATGATGGCACTAGCACATAAAATATATCCCTTATTATGTTATGTAGGTATGTAACTACAACATGCCTAAAATATATGCAAAACACATGATATACTAAGTAAGTACTACTACAATACATTGTTATGAAATTGCTTTACAACTACAAATCACATAAGTGCTCACACAGACGTTTACATAGCTATAAGTCTTTCTTTTTTAATATATACATTTTCGAACTACGTATTTGTAAAATCTATAGCTGCTATGTAATTACAATTTAATTGTAACATTAAGTGGAAAGCACTACTAGAATTTTATTCTGAATTTGTTTGTAATTGTACACGATTTGTGTGCAATTATAAAAAAAATCATTGTACATTTAGTACCTATTTCAAAAAAAATAAACCGTGTCACACGATTTATTTTTCAGAAATACTAATTGTACAATGAAAATCGTTTTGCACATAAGATACCTACCCAGTAAGCTAACTATGAACCCTTTACAGGTATAACTGTTGCGCTTATGACTAATATGAAGAACTGCGTACGTATTTTGCGAGTACATTGCATAGGTGTACACTGTACAGCAAAGTATTGTAGTTTTGTGCTGGAAACTAATATTAAGGGACAATCCTTTCATTTGGAAATGAAAATCCTGGTAGATACTAATACTAGCTACCTAGATAGATATTTTTGGTTTCTCGGAAAGTGTAATAAGGATTAGAGATAGGTAGTCTTTAGCACGACGGGTGTGTCCACTGTGTTGAAAGCGTACTTATTAGCTTGCAGTGTCACGCTGATACTGTATTTGAACATGAGCTCAGATTGAAATGATTATTGTTGCTTTTAATAAGCAGTCATCACGGCAGCATCAGAGTCACACCTCCATTGCTTACACCCATAAAAGTCAGTGTGTAATAGGAACTAATAACCGTAACAAGAATTAATTACACATAGCAGTGTTCATTACGCAATAAAATCCTATGATTTTGTTGGGTGATTTCCAACAACAATGATGCAAACGGTGCAGTTAGCAATTTCGTTAATTATTTTTGTCTCCGTTTACCTTTCACCTTTAACATTTTGCCCACCTTCTAAAAACTTTAACCTTGCGTCACGTCGCATTATGTCATTGATTTGCAAAACGCTGTGATCACTCCTCACATTATTATAGTGTGTCGTTGATTGCATTAGAGTTTATAGAAAATCATTGTATATCTGATTGCACAATATGTCCACATGTTTTATCTTGAGTCATGCTACTAACCTAAATGATTTCGTTGAAAACTAGTTCACACATATTAGTGTAAAATAATGAACCAGTTTGTGGAGATTGTGTGTAGCTGTACACAATCTGTGTCCATATGTATGTGAATACTACAGAAATACCTACTTACTAGTTAGGAATGCATTGAGAAATTCTCCTTCTCGTCTTTAGTCCCTAATGAATTAATCCCTAACCGAATTTGCCCGTATACTAAATTACTTATTTATAATACGAACAAAGACTACATGGGAAAATTCCTCTCACCGTACACTACAGTTGTTCTTTGTGCTTGTTTGCTTGCTTACGTTGTTCGAGTCGGGAATTGTTCTGTATAAAGAATTGAAAGTTAGAGTGCATGTAATCACAACTTTGAAGATGGCATCAACCAAGCATTCTTTACGTCGAGAAACTTGTGTTGTATCGTTCTCTACTCTACACTATACACTTGTGTAGTGCAAGTCAATAACAGGAATGCTATAGAAATGCTCTAAGTCAGTCTAAAGTCTATAAATTACATTTTGCGTATATTTAATGTATTTTACTCTTCTGGTGTGAATCTAGAATCAAGCAAGTGTGTGTGTATATGTATGGATTTCTCAAGGCCGAATGCTTTCAACGTTTCAACCCAATTTACTATACATCAGTGTTGTTGTTAGTGTATATGGCCATAGATTAGACTATTAGACTATTTAGATGTTGGATTATTTCAACCGCACTCAGCCACAGCCACATCCAGCCATTAGTTAAAAGTTCAGTTCCGTACTCCACAACAGTTATGTTATAATCATATAGTGCAAACTGCAAAACTGGAAAAGCCACCTTCATGTACATACAATGTAGTACTTATACAATGTAGTACTTAAGTACATAGGAAAACTTTCTCTTGCTACATACCTACAATACCTTAATACATACAATATACTTAATACCTACACTTGTTCAACTCTCATGCATGGATCGAAACTTTCTAACAAGGAGACTTGTCGTTGTTGTTGGAATATTTTAATCTACGCTTCTACCGTGCTATAAGCTATTGTGTGTAGCTATGTCTGCAAGCGTAGATTATTTATGTAGGTATTGATTAGGGGACACTACTATATAATCGGCAGACTATTATATAAATGTTTTCAAAATCGGGACCAATGTTATGTTGCATTGCAAGCTCAACATTTCTTCTTGCCCTGTTTACAAATACGATGAACACTTTGTGTGGGAAGGCCGTGCAAATATCTACACTTTTCTGTTTCTAAACAAGTTTCTCAATACTTAAATTGCACATTGTGACATTTGTATTGAGATCGAGAGCAAATTCGACGAAATACTTGAACTACTATCAAGTAGGTAACTACAATGTTGGTAGTCTGGACCCAAAAGCTCTTATGTATAGCTGCCTGTTCAAATACGAATATTCATCATATTATAGTTACATAATAATAAAGTACATTTCCTTCCAAAATTGATTGTATGCCTTTATAAATCAAAATCTGACTTGCATGTTTGATACAAAGTGTGAGATACGGTGTGTGTGTGTGTGAAATGGTTGTATTTGTAAAAATGTAAAGGTGTATGATACGGAGAAAGGTTTTGTGTAAAAAAACAGCTTTTTTCTTGCTTTTTATAGATTTATTTAGTTAGTTTCATATTGTAATGAATGGCTCTGTGTGAGTTAGAGTAGTGTGATAGTGTCTAGAGAAATAATAGAGACAGATTATTTAATGGGAAATGTGATTTATTTGACAAAATTGGAGGAGAGATTTTGTGTAGTGTGTGTATAACGATGACTTTTGTTGTGTGTTTGACAGAATCACAAACGATTGAAGACTTTGGAGCTGCTCTGCACCTGCTGAGAAGTGACTTAGACCATCTACGATCGGTATTTGTTGCTGTGGAAAACGGAGACCTGGGCATGTTAAAATCTCTCGGAATCAAAGACTCGGAAATTGGTGACGTGCGGTTCTTCTTGGAGAGGCTTGTCAATACAGGATTTCTTGATTAAAAGTCCTTTCTTCCTCTTTCTTTACGTATATGTGTGTCTGTACCGTGTAATACTGTTACTTAATTTAGTTGTTAGTTTATCTCTTTCTAAATTACATCTGTGTACACTGTTCATTTCAAGTTAAAGTTGACACTATCAACTACAACTCCAGAGGCATTCTCTTTCCTGAATCCTTTCGTTGTTTTAAACAATCCACAAGTCCAAATGACCTTTTCAGTATACTTAAACCTTATGAACCTATATCTAAGTAAAATGTATGCATCTACAATAGCAGTACTACAATACTTACATATATATATAAACGATATCTCTACATCTGCGAAACCAAAACCTCAGATCCAAAATCTCTCTCGCTCTCCTTCTACAATGTAGCAGGAGTAATCTCATTTCCCTTTTTACCTTTGTTTGAGTTGGGTACATTAAAGCCCGTGGTAGAGCGGATGAATGTCGTAATGCAACGTAACGTTAGCCTCGTTTTACCACAAAGAATCCAATTACCGGTTTCTGGTAAACATTTCTCTCTCATTATCAACCTCCTTCATGTACTGTACAAGTTGTACTACATTATTAGAGATTCTAAACTCGACTTGGTTGTGGCTGGACTTTTCGTTAATGTTTTTCTTTTCAATAGTTAATTCTCTTTGCGTTCCTGACTGCCCTCCCCCACACATCTTTCCGTACTCCCGACTTCTACCTGATTTCAGTCAATAGTACAATTCGATTGCAATGAAAACACACACACACAGTAAAGACACAAATTGCAATGAATTGTACGGACTTTTAAAGTGAAGGTTATCTTCCTCCCGATCCACTATACATACAACGCCACAAGGAAATCAAGATATTTATTCTTTGCCCGAATTACACACGTTCGATCCGATCATCCCTCCTTGTCCTTTACTTTCTACGTACAGTAAAAATAAACTTAGTTTCTCTCCTAGACCCAATTCCTAACCTAATCTTAGGAAGCAACCTAATCAAATTTTTATAAACGATCCATACAACTCAAAGAAAGGAGATCAATACTCACAAACAACACAAGTACTATAACAGCAACAAAAACATCACACATACGACATACGTCTACAATCGCTCTATACAATGTTAACGTGTACGAACGACTAAAAAAATCATGCAACCCAACATTCCCACATGTAAAAAAGAGAGAGAAAAAGCAACAACGTATTGTGTATGTAGTATAACCTTATTTTCTCGTGACTCGTCTCATTGATTTACCGAGTCACTCACGAGTATTGTAATTATAAGTAAACACTACATGTTATATAGAGCAACAATTCCTATAATAATGTAACAAACGGATGACGGCAGGAAAAGGAAAATTTCATATACAGATTGTGTTTAGTCGGACCGAAGAAGAGAAGAAAAATTAATTTAGACTTCCCGAGAATAATATACAACTTGAGAAAGATTATGATTATTAATATTAATACTAACATACATACAGATATTTAGGAAAGTATTCTAAAATTAAGTGTACTAAAGTAATATTACAATTATATAATTATAAAAGTGAATGTGTAGATTACAGTGTTAATATTCATACGATACTTACAACTACAAGTCAAGTGACAAGACACTATAATTGTTTTTGGACGAATGACACTTTTTGGTCAATTATTATGGTTATACCTACCAATATGTATAAGGACAAACACATTAACCTTACTTCCTAACTGCAATTACACAATGACAAGACATAAAATATATCTCCCAAAAACCATCTACCACAAACCTACAATTTAAAAAATACATTATGTTGTAGTGGATGTCTATTAATATAATAGGTATACAAAATTGACATTAGTATCTACTTGTAAAATACAAATGCATAGATAGGCTAAACTTAGAGTATAAAATAATATGAGAAATGTAAAGTGTACACGTACCTACAGCTACATACTGTATGGATTTAGCTGACATTTGACCTTTCAGTCAGTCTTAAAAGCTAGCAGCACAAAAACTAGAGAGGAAATATCATGAAGTAACCCGAACCGACTAAAAACCACGACAATGCAAATCATATCTAAACCAAACCAAACATATCTGTAATTGTAAATACATAACTTATGTATGAGAAAAGCATATTATTATTTAAATGCAAATAATGCAAATGTCTAATATTTTCAATTTACAACTACTGTAGTTTCAAACTAGCAAAGTCTGTACCTGTCTTTCTCTCTGTCTTTTTTCAGTTTAAATTCAATTACTTTCTCAATACCGGAAGTAACCTAAAATGTTACATTATTTACTTAATGTTAGTATTTTCATAAAAATTATTTATTAGGTTAAATACTTATTGTAGATATAAACTTTTTCTTGAATTGGGCTAGATACAATGTTTGTTTTGTGTGTTTAATATTTGCAAAACTTTTACTGGAGTTATCATGTCATACCAGTATGTAGTAAAAAAAATCATAGAATATCGCCTACTTATCAGTGTAGGCTACCAGTTTGAACATATCACGTACATATCTGTATCATTGTTGCGTATCATGATATCAAATCATATCAAAAATATCAATTCATCGAATCGAAACAAACAGAAAGGAATCAGTGTGTGAGTCACGACATGAATCGAGTTCTCTATTTGACAAGTACCTACATAAAAGAAAAAGTTGTGTAAAGAAAGGAAAGTCTTGATTTCCATCGTCATATTTTTACTTTGACTATTTACAATTTAAACAAAAAAGTGTATAATAATTTTATCACTTACTTAACTTACACGTGTAGAATAGTAATTTAACAACTATACATATTACATACTACTGAGAAGAAAAATATGCAAAAAGTAATTCATTGTAATAAGCTGTAGTGCGTTTATTAAAAACGATTGTTTGTAAGTTAACTAATTTCTTATGACAAACTAATGTTATGAAGTAGAACGGTGGAATCTTCAGAAAATCAAGGATGAAAAATCTTACAGATATCTACGGATGGCATTATTTCTTCATCATCGCACAAACTTATACTGTGTGTATGTATGTATAACTTTTATGAAGTAAAAATACTAGTAATACATACTTAAGTGGACCTGACATGGAATAAAATACCCCATTTGTAGTAGTATTGGTCTAGGATATGTAAATACTTTTAGACTTTAGACTGTGCTTTATGTGTCTGTGCAACACAACAACCTTAATCATCCTCACATTATGATAAATATGTAGTTTACAGAGATTTATCCTGTTTTGTTAGGTTAGAAAATCCATAATATGAAAATTATTATAGACACCAGAATTGAAATCAAAAATAAACAAATTTGAATCATTTTTCAATGCAGTTGTTTGTACTCTAATATTCAATACATTAATCAACATCTTTAAACAAAGTCTACCTACAGACTTTTGCATTGTTAATTCTAAAAAAGCAAAATCCTGCACAGCACAATCGTATATGCAATACAATAACTCTTCACCAACTTAAATGGACGCATACGTATTGCTAGTGTCACATTGCAATATTATACTAACATTTGCAATCCGAGAGAGTAGGTATAAACCTACGTAAAATATACCTCAAATATCCTCAAGCAATCAAGGCTTCATCTTTCAATGTTTTAGTACGTATTTAATATCTCATGTACGTACGTAATACAGGCACAGTAAAAAATGAATTACTATATAGATATTCTATAGTAGAACATTGTAATGTAAAATCATATTTGGGCAGGTGGATCAAGGAAATAGCGTATTTAAAATTATTAAAAGTAGCCTTTATTGACGTAGTGAGAGAACAAACACATAGAGCAGCTATTGCTAGAAAGCTCCCACATTTATCTTTCGTCACTAACCTCATTGACCTCATTCCTTGTCATATTTGACATGAATCATTAATTCATGAAAGAGAATTCAGCGTTTGTTCTATAAATACTTACACACAATGCAATACAGATACACACGAAGCAAGGAACACGAGGGAGACCTTGCTCCCGGTAACATTACCTTGCTTTCATCATTCAGAATATCAGAATACAACACACAACAGATCAAGTATTTTAGAGAGTCAGGAGAGTCAGGACAGGAGAATGAAACGTTATTGTTGAATTGTTGTACTGTATGGTTGATGCTGCTCCTCCTTCTACTACAGATACTACTGATCTGGGATTGTGTGTATAAGTACAACATTGTATTTTAATGCACCTCTGTTTTAGTTTGCATAACTACTTAGGTATGTGCTTAGTATTCTACAGATACTATGTACTACGCCTTGAATTCCTTAGACCTTAGACAAACGTGAATTTTGCCCTGCCTCGTTTTCCCTTTCCCAAGTGTTTCCGTCAGAAACACATCCCATCAGCATCACTACTACTTCATTTCAAAGGGAAAATGAAACTGAACGAGCACCTGGAGAAATTCCTTTTACTATGTAGAATGTAGTACAAGTTTCACATTTCCACCACACCACACTAAAGTAACACACAAAAAGGAAGGCAAATGAATAAGGTGAGGAGGATATATGTAGCATTATTGTCTCATGGGAAAATTCGCCATACGGAATTTCTCTGACAATAATACCTTTCACTTATGTTCACTACACACCGTGTGTGTAGTATAAAAAGACGGGCGAAACTACGCTTCAGAAGATCTTGCAAGAGTTTCCATTCACATACACAATTCTTCCTTGGGGATTAGAAACATATAGTACATATGTATAGCACACACACTAGACGAAAGTGTTAGTTCCATTCTTCATGCATCAACATACGGATGCAAAGGGAAAACCATCTGCTTAATGACAGGCATATACATAACGTGAATGTTCTACCTGTAGCTAAAATACAATCTCTTTCATTCATCCATTATCATTTACACAAGGCTAAGAATGCATATGCCTATCCATCATTCAGTCGTAGAAACCACAACTTTCTTCCTTTATATTTTTAGTATAGAATACCCGTAGAATGTTAGTGTCTGTAAGGAGACTCCTTTATGCGATTGCAAGTGTTCTCATTGAAAGTTGAAGCTTCATCATATATCATAATATTCAACATCCAACCAGACATGAAACAAATCCACCATTACTGTAGTATTCCAGATTCTTCAAACGAAAGAGAAAGTAATTAATTCTATTATTCTTTTGGTATTATTAAGTATACATGTATGCTACACTATGTGTAGGTAGTAATAATACACGTCGAGACGAACTACGGGAGAATCCATTAAAGTTCAATGTACCTTGAGCTAATCCATCAAAGCAAAGTTTCATCATTTAGATTCTCAGATAATAAATCGCTTAACTAATGATTCAGAAAACCATTTCAGTCATATATGTGAATTCCTGTAATGTTTTTCCCAACTTTTGGTGCATTTTATGCTTATATGGTGTGGTGGGATCGGCATCTGTATGTAATTTACTGTAATAATAATAGAAATGCGGTGTTACACGTTATCTCGCCTAAAGATATCTTCTTGCAGACATAATTGAGACGATTTTATGTAGTTTAGGTATAGACTTACATTATTTTCACCGGAAAGCTCGTTCTCAATTTAGAATTGTAAACGTGAGTGTATATCTGAGCAATGCGGATATTATTACGATATAAACGGCACAACGATTTCATCATGAAGATAAAATCAGGTTGAAATAACACTCTAACGAAAACGCGTTGGCCAGCGTGTGCTAAATCTCAATTTCAAAGGTGTCTTATTAGCACACACTGTAGGAATGTAGTAAACTACACACGTCTTGGTCCATTACGTGTAAATATAATGTAAAATAATAGTTCCTTCGTGGTTTAGGATTGTGCTGAAGCGACACTGTTTTATGTTAGCCTACGCCAAATGTACAGAAATCTGTCACAAAACTTTTCTTTTCTATGACTTGCCTGACCCAATATTGATTTAGAGCATTTTCATTAGTGTACTGAAAGTAGGCAATAGGTACAACATATTGTTTTCTGTGGTTTTACTTCATCCTTCCCCTAGGTTAACTTTTCATGCGTATCTATTTGTTATTAGAGTAGGTAATTGAACTTAGGAAATAATATTATGATATTTGTATGACGTCTGTTTGTGGACCGGCATTTCTGTAGTAGGGTTGAGTAATTCCATCAGCCTAATTATAATGAATGTAGGTAACCACTTAGTTTCTACTCGAAATATAAACCCAAACCAAATCATAGAAGGATAAAAGGGGTACATACCTACGTCTAATTGAGTTACGTGATTCGTTATTCGTTATTACAAAATACGTAGAAAGAGGAGAATAAAACACATAGCTAATAAATTATATATACCAGTTACTACCTACTTGAAGAACCACAATGCATTTGTCATTACACCAGACATTCCACTTTGTCCCATGAAATGAAATTAGATTATCCACTACAGGTACAAGCCAACAAATTCCTGGAAATGAAATTCCAACTGTTTAAATCAAAACTTTGAGCAAATGCAATTATACCTACACATTATATACAGAGAAAGGCATCTCACATAACAAAGACATCTTTTCAAATAAAATAACTTCTAATAACCAAAATGTCACACCATGTTCACAGAATTCTCTTGCAGAAGGAAAATTAATTTCTACCTCGTGTTCCATTATATCAAAGGCAAAATTAATACTAAATGCAAGTACATACATTAGCATTAAACAATGCAATACTTTCTGAAATAAATGTGGATTCATCAAAATGAATGGGAATTCATGAAATGAAAATTCTGACAAACGCCGTTTGGTATGAGTAGGTATAAGTCAAAGCAAGGTGAAAACAACGACACAATATTCACTTAGGACAATTCCTGCAATTGAATTTAATTTTGCACTGGGTATGTCACTAAATTACTAAGGCAGTGCTTTCGTACTGCAAGAATACTCTGACTCAAGTTTCAGTCTTGATTCTTTACGATGTAATTTTTCATCAACAAATTATAATTCTGTAGAAGATGTCGTATAAAATATGTGCCAGTGTGCCACTACAGAATTTCATCCATGTGTAAGTATTACTAAAAGTTTTCTAAAACCATACCATGTGAGTATATAGTATTTAGTGTATGTATATAAAGCGAAATATTTAATTAAAAAAGTACTATACACAAGCACTAAGTTTTTGTTCAGAGTTTCATGGTAGTTAGTTAGTATGACGATGGAAAGGAAAGTCTGTATGAGAATTCAACCTTCTTTCATTTTGACGAGTATAGGTAATTAGTTTTAGAATCCCTGGAGCTCATTTTGTAGCATATGAGATGAAAGGATGGTAAAATGTGCGTGGGAATTGGGAATATTGACGATCTTTGGAAATGACTACATACTACTAAAGTCCTTAATAAAACTAAATTATGCATGTTTCGTTGGGGATTTCAGAAAACTCGGTGAAACATGCAGGGAGCTCAATTCAATTATAAATATGGACTTTCTGCAGTAGTGCTTTCTCTTTTTTCCAGATTATTAATTCCCATTGATCTACATTATAATATCATGCTGTGTATCATACATAGACATTTGAGAACTTGTGTAAAAATAGAGAACTCGTACTTCCTTAACAATATTACAACGGAGTTACATATCACAACATGTTCATAAAATGAAATTAGTATTTTGTTTAGCCTGTAATAATAGTAGCATAACACTGTGTTACCAAGATTGCTATTATGTAACAGTAACAAGATGTAAAAAAACACTTGAAAAAACAATTTTGCTTTTAACTCAATGTTATTACTTTGGACCACCCACACCATACACAAATATAAAGGACTTTTGAAATCCTCCCAAAGGCTTCTACTACGAATAATAGTCTCTAAATGAAGTTTATTTGTTCAAACCGGAACATTTCATATTTCTATTTCGACTTCTGAAACAACTGGACAAGGAATTTACAACTGATTAAATAAACATGACTGACTGAAAAAAGTTTTGATGATATTAGACAGAAAAGAAAACAAAAAAATCAAATAATATCGGGTTAATAGATGTCATTATTAATACTAAACATCCCATGCATAGAATAAGAACACAATGTATGTAAATTAACTGTAAATTAACGATAATTATTAGAATTATGTAACTTATAACTTACAACAGTACATAGAATTACAATAAAGTATATACCTAAGTAAAGTACATAGCAAATAGTATGAGTCAGAATTTAAGCAACTTACTGTAGTCTGTACTTCTCATAATAAAAATATTCGTAGATTTAGACTGTAGTTAGTCAGAGTAGTTGATTCTTCGATTTTCAGAGAAAAAATATTTGGCTGATCAAACGCATTATACTTTAAACTTATGTATAATATGATATGTATGCAAACTGCAGAACGCATGTCTTGTACCTACTATGTAGTCTGGCCTTTGTAATTACAGAATGTACCTAATTTGTCTCTGTAATAATTTATATATGTCACCCGAGGTTTGATTATTCTACAGACCTATGTAACCCCGTTCTTTGTGTCATACTACATCGTACCAGTCAGTGTATTACATTATCTTGACTGTGCTGTGTGCTAATAATATGTAATAGTTAAAGCTAGATCACTTTGATGTGGTGCAGACATGCATTACTTTGCGTACCTTTAATTTACCTACAAATCTTGTAATGCCTATATTTTGCAGCATACTACCTAACTCAATGTGAACTTTACTGGCACTGCAATGTCGAAAGGTGTATCGATTTAATTTAGTAATTACCAAAATTAAACCTACCTAAATACCCACTAGTAAGCAGACTATGTAACAAGTGCATTTTGGCGTTGAAAACATATTGCTGGGTAAATCTAATCATTATATAGATTCCAATTTCACAGCAGTAGTCTAGTGGTTTTAGCTTTTAGCACATTCAATTTGTGCTGCATTGAGTATATAAACAAACACAATGTTAAAAAATCAAGGAAGGTGTAAATAAGTAAGGTAGAGCAACCAATTGAAGGCAATGTGCAGTTAAGGCATAACAAACTTAGCCACATGAATACTTTATTATTATTGGGCACAACTTCTAGAAATAGGTAGGTATACATAATTTTGGTTAGAGACAAAGTGTTTTATTAAATTACCCATATTATCCCGCACGTAACGTGTCAGTGGAAAATGGGCATACAATTTATCTATGTGCTCTGAGATTAGCTACAAGGTTGAAGTAAGTATTCCGTAGTACAGAATAAGAAAAGAACACCTGAGCATTATTAAAGAGAGTGAGAGAGAAAGCAAGAAAAATGAACTGGAAATGTTTGGGGTGACGCAAGAAATTACTGTTACATAATATCCAGCACTAAATCAACGTCATGTTCACTTCCTTCCTGGTCCAACCGCACCACGACGTTACTTAACGATTATGGTGTGTAAAAGGCAAACCCAGTATTGATTTGATAATTTTCATAGCCCCAATTTATACACACTAGTATTATAAGTAGAAAGTGCAAACTAACAATCAATAAGGGTTGAAAACATTAACTATGTAATAGTAGTAATTTAAAAAATTCTCTTATAAACAGTCGAATATTGTATATTTGCGAAATTGTCTCTCTCTCGGTTGGTTTCACTCCTGAAGTTCCGACAACGACCTGAATACGCCCTTTTTCACAATCGATAAGAACATCTATCAACCGAAGAACATCTATCGGGGAATTCTCAGGGGTGAAACGAACTTTGGCCTGACCTACTCGGCAGACCTAACTTGACAATAAGGAAATAGTAATTCAATTTAGACTCAAACAATTATCATTAATTGACACTATCACTCTTGTCCTTATAAGTAACTTTATTTTCAAAGTAAACTCCACTATTTAGTAATTAACATTCATTCCCCCTACAGATCGCAATTTCAATTCCCGGGTAAAGTCCCTTCTCCGGGTACTTCAAAGACTAAATCTACGTATTATTATTATTATTGCATTTCTATTAACATCCACCAACTGAATAAATTGCCTATAACCTTGAATAATACGTTGTTTGAACAAGAGCTACACAGTGCTAATTGCGTCGAATGGTAAATAGTAAATTCTTTGATTAACTTGTTCCTAGTATTTTGGTACATGGTACACGAAATGTTGTTTAACTTTGCCCTCAATTTTCAATAATTACTTATACATACCTACCTAGTATAGTTTTACCTTGGTTTTACCTAGCTATCCAAATGCCCACCGAATACATTATTTAATAGCTTGCTCTTGTTTCGGTGTAGCAATATTCCCAGTTGAGTCCATTAGTATCCGAAAATTAATCCTGTCGCTCATAATCAAAACAAACATGCACAAATACATAATCTAAACTAACCACCTTCCCTGACAATGATGTTGCTGGATTGCACAAGCAAAGTTTATTCCTGTATAGAGTCCAGTAATTATTTTTAGTTTTTACAAAAGCACTAGCAAATTGATTCAGGCATTATACAGTAAGCACCTATTTAATTAAATGTTGATGGTGCAACAAAATTCATAAACTTAATGAATTTTATAGCACACATTGTGTATAAAAGAATGAGTTTATTGTATCCACAATATTGTTGAAGCAGTCAATGTCCGGTTGTCTGCAATATAAAGGTGTGCCGTTTGTCCTGGAGAAAGTTCTTTCTCTAATGGGGAAATCGGAAACAGTGTTGTACTGTAATATAACACCCTTTCGGTTCTAACAGGAATTGCCATTATCTCAATGTGTACCTTTGTAATAGGCTTCCTAGTACATATATTAGTCTGTAGTATGTGCACCTGTGAGAGCCAAACATTTCCGTGGAAAACCAAAGTGTAAATAAACACAAAGAGTTTAGGTGTAAAAAATCAATATATGGATAATGAATAGATGAATGGGTTTGTTGTGTTTTGTATCGCCTTTATTTCTGATTCTGCCACCAATTGCTATGCAAATTTATTTGCTAGCAAGTTTTTGCATGGTAAAAAATAACATGCAAAAGGATTATTCTATAATCCAACGTTCTTTCTTATTGACTGACATAGAATGATATTACATGTATACTATGAGTATATAATTTTGAAAATGACACACCTAAATTCATCCTGTACCTACACCAATCATCAAAGTATTTTGCAGAAGTGGAAAGTAGACATCAAAAGGTATATGTACATAGGTATTTTAAAGATTCTCTATGAGTTCTAAACAGGACTTTTACTTTTAGAGTGAAAAATAGTAGTGACAGAATGAAAAGCAACGCAAAATGTAAGCTTCCTTGAAGAACGAAAAAAGTATAGAATGACACATCGTAATTTACTTTATTTCTAAACTGGTCAAATGTATTACTATGTAGATGGTGTAATGTAATTTAACGACACAGTTATTGTTCTTACATATAATTCTCTGATGTATTTTTATCCCTTTCCAACACACGACACTTTTACAGTTGGTAAGAATTTTTTTATACTTTTAAGGCTCTGTAGTATGAAATTCATTAAACTATAGGCGTAGGGTGCTATATCTATGAATAAAATATACTTCTTGTATTGTGCCACTAAATTATATGTTATTGTCTGATAGAGAAATAATATGTGCAACACTTCATCATTGTGTATTGTTATGTATTGTACTGAACCTACTATATACAGTTAAAGCCTATACTTGTGTAGTGTGTTGTATACAGAAATTGCAGAAAACTATTACTCTGCGTCTGTAACTTATGTAAATGAATATCCATATTATTTTCGTGTCAAGAAACGCATGTCATACGTCTATCGTACTCACTTAAATGTTATATGTGTTGTGTCAAGCATACTTCTATGTATTTTACCAATGTAGTTCTGCGTGTATTTATCAATAAACTAATTAGATCGTCATACAGTCCCAGCTGCCTTTACTTATCCACTTATTTCTAATGCATCGGAATCATGAATTTTGATTTATATAAACTTTATGCAAAATGCTTATAAATTTTAGTCCCTTCTTTTGTAATAGGTAGTAATAATATTGTGTACACTTCATACGTACGTGTCATGTACGCGAAAATGCCAATTGCAGCTACAACTAAGTCATAGACATACACCATGCAAGAATCCCATTATCCATAATACACTATAGAATATTTTATGTATTATTCCGCTAACACGAAATAATAAAGACTGTCTGACCCTTGATTCAACTCTTTAGACTATATCCAAGTACCTATGTAACTGCATTTCGGAGAAATATGCATATTGCACTAAAACTGCATCGTCCCATTGAAATTACAGCTATATTTCTACATTTTATGTACTCCCATTTCTAAACCGTAATGACCAGACATTTTAAACTTTTTGATTAGGTAGGTAATATTTAACATTAGATTACACACACTATAAAATTACTGAACTATGTAAATTACCTATATATGCATAATAAGTATACATACCTTCCTTAATACCAAGATTCAAATTCATTTAATACATATCTTACAATAAAATCTGGATACTCCCCCTAATAGTTCGAGCGACACATTCTACTATGTGGCAAATTCAAGGAAAATATTTAGGAAAATGCTCATGATTCAGTTTTAATACCACTTTGGAAGAAAGGAACTTATATTACACTGGTACATTTCAGGGTTTGTGACTTGTGAGTATTACTAAAATTCAAGAGCATACCTATATAGATTATACGTACCTACATGAGTAATTAAAAGGACTCAATAATTGAATTTCTACTAGTAAAAGTGCTACTAGTATGACTGTTCCAAAGTTAGGTTAGGTCAGCAAATATTTGTGTACGCTAGTTCATATATCTTTTAATGTGGTCAGTGATTAAATAGTAACAGTGTGATTTCTGCTATCTTTGTAGCATTGGCACGATAACCCCACACTCTATGTAGAATACGTGACTTTGGTGTGTTTATTCAGATATTAACACAGAGATGTTTAATGATCCTAGATGAAAGCGCCCACAAACACTCCAGCATCCGTCACTCGCCCTAGCATATTATTATACTGTACCTCAGCATAACGTGCTGATATACTTAATATCGCTGTTTATTTAGATTATCACATTATCTTAATGTAGTATACGCACAAGAAGAATAGCAAAATAAATGCTTTTACTAAAAAGGGGTATATAAAGCACAAATGTATACAATCATAAAGAAAGGTCAAAGAAAAAAATCTTTTAATACTTACTTTAGTAAAACAAAGTTTTGTTCGGCAAGTGTTTGTAAGTACCTACCTGTCTATTTAGTTAAAACTTCTTGTTGCCTGAATAAATATAAAAACTACAAAGCAGTGGTATCTATTTGAAGATCTTTATACACAGAAGCTCCTGCCTGTAGATACCTGTGTATTATTGGAGTAATCATCAAGCTCTCATCCGCATCCCAACTTTCAGAAAATTCAAACTATCTGAACATTGAGTGGTACCTAGAGTAGCTCCCTACTTTTAGAGTGCTCATACAAAAGCAAGAAGAAACTGACAAGAGTGTTTTGGGAATCCGTATACCTTGATGTTTACACGTAGTAGCATATTTATTGTAGTTTCTTATAGTTGCCTCAACCTGCAGTTTCCAAAGACTGAAGAAACTTTCTTTTCTCCAACAGTTTACGTCAGCAACCCTCGTGTATTTACTGAGACTGAAATGACAAGGCTAAATTTTTAAGAAAAAATCGGGTACACTAATAACAATGTAGAAATACTAAGAAAGAACAGGAAATGCTGAAAAGATGAAATTGGACAGATGCTATGGCTGTGGCTAGGTATGGATTATGGAGTAGTTATACTTTTACTTTTTATATATGAAATCTTTCATACAGATTCTGAAGGGTAAAAGCTGTGCTGTAGGTATACTCATGCAAGTATACCATTATTATTTACAGTCATATGGTTATATTTTTATATGCTATACATATATGCAAGTACTTGAAACTTGAAACATGTTCTATGAAATGGAAAAGTACACATTTCCTTCCGTGTAGTGTAGCTAATATGTTCCACACAATGCCAATTCTACACATTACTTCAAAGCTCACATAGAGCATACGTTAAGGGCACAAAAAGTGAAAGTTGAAAGCAACCAAAAGAGGATGTTCAACAATAAGTGCTTATTTCATCGGTAAGCAGAAAGCAAAAAACGTCTAAGTAGCTCCTTACACACAGTTTTATAACATGCCAAATTTGTACAACTTATATTGCCCATTATGCTCAATGCACAACCAATGCAATTCATGTATGTGTGTAGGTTGTACATTATTTCAACTTTTCATGAGTGGGAAGTATTGTAGCAATGTATCTAAGGTTATGATGTAAGAGTAGGTATTCAACATTCGTATCAGCACGGCTTGGGATGATTTCCATTCTCCCACACTCTTACATTCACGTAGCAAAATTCTATATTATATACACACGTACAGGTAGACACATGCTTTGGTTCAGTGTGGGTAGGTACTTATTCTTATTACTAACTTCCTGCAAGATTTGTACAAATAGATACAACTACAACGTAGAATGTAAATGTACAACTTTCCATTACACTCTGGACTGTAGTATAAGTACTACATACTTGGTACAAGAAAGTAGTGCTGCTAGTGCTGCATCAGATATTGGGTGGTTAGTGGTTACGTATATAAACTTTTTAAGTATTTAGGTATGTACATTGAAAAGTTACTACTTACGTCACGTCAATAAATTGTGAGTATTGAAAGCAAAGGAAAAATTCAATTCCAAAAAGGATTACGAATTCCTTACAAGGTTTAAGTCACGCTGGTGGTTTTGGTTGAAGCAGCTGAAATACGAGAGACAGTTACGGCGGAGATCTCAGATCTCTTGTAAATACTAAGGAATACGGGGAATAACATCAATGCAAACTCACTGCGTAGAAAAATGTGCAGACATGTACAGTAGATCAGACTTTGAGTGAGACTTTGATAAATTTGCACCACGACAAACGTGACTTTTAAAAATATTATAATGGATTCTAGTACTGGATGCTAAACTTACATTTTTGTATTGTGCATTTGGAATATATAACATAATATTATAATGACAGGGAAAGGTTTTCTTGAAAAGTTTGTAAAAGGTGAAATGGTACAGAAAATGGAGACTTCATTCTGAAAAGACGAGACACATTTGGGCAATACACTACACAATTTCTTTAGAGAGCTAGAGGTGTTTTTCAAAAGAATTAATCGATTTTTTCCTCTTTTTGGAGTGCCCTAATCTGTTACAAAGTATGTACCGACTTCACTCTACAATACAAATACTACCTTTACAGGTTTTATCAACGAAAGAAGAAGATGAACCGTCCTTTTACAAAACTAGGCAATTCATTGATTGTATTTTACGCTACATACATCCTACATACATACATACATTTGCAATACCTACATTTCTTCCTGTTTCTCATTCTCTCGCTTTCTCTTTCTACTTTTTCTAAACACACTAATGCTTTTCAATGGTGTGTGTATCCCTAACCTAAAAAAATACGATAATTAAATGCATAGGCATACCTGCATGCAGTTACAGTGTTAAATATTTGTATAGAAATACTATAGACCTGTCTTGTGTGTATAGAACATTGAAATATATCTACCAGTTGCTTTTGTTCCTCAACACCTACGCGAATACTGACAATACATAGGTTGTTGCTTTAGTTCTCGTAGTCGATAGGTATATTGAATTTAGTTTAAGAGTCTTATCATTTCTGTTGAACTTTTCAATCAACTTTTCATCATTAAAGCTAAGTAGATTTACGTAGTCAAAGCAAAGTCAACACGTAGCATATAGCACATACACACACACATACACACACGTAGTGCTTCGTTTGTTCCTGTCAGCTTTCACTTATCTGGTTGCTACTAATGCTAGATGACTGAACTGACTAATTGCATTTCAAAGCGTCATACTGTGTAATAACTCAAATTAGTACACCAAAGAAACGCTCGATCGTCATAAATCATTTCACTTTGGGTAAAAGCATCCCTTTCCGTCCACAGTACTTTGTCAAGGTTTGCCAAATATTTAGGCCATAAATTGCTACGTTGCTGCTGACTGAGTGAATGAGACTCAGGCTTCTACAGACTAAAAGTTCCAGTCATGGTTCCGTTCTTTTGTAGGTACTTGTACTCTGTATGTGATGTGGGCGTAAGTAAGGGGATTGTGCACACATCCCGATAAAACTTCTTATCTACTTTTACTACTAGATATATTATATTTGAATTTTGATCTTCTCGATGGTTGCACATCTTTTATTAAAGTGCATTGCACAGTAGTAGGTACTTTATTCCTTTATGTAAACATTTCGTTAACATTTCTCCAGAGGATTTTGCATTCCCTTTGTATCAGGGTAATGTACTTATGTGCATTCACTTTTCTGAATAGATTTCTTTTTTTGCAAATTGTATATGTACTTGCTTATTATATCATATTATACAAAGTGCAGTTACATTATAGTATCAAAATCCCTGTTGAATTGCCGTAAATAAAAAGCAAGTTCTCTAGCAGCAGCGGAAGCATTGAAATAAACCAATTTGTAAATGGCAAACACACAAAAGAGTCATTCCTTTCTAAGAAATTTCATCATTCACATTCAATTTTTAAAGCTTGAAGTTAAGTAAATGTAATATAGAGGCATTTATGAATTCAAAAGGTTTCATTGCATATACATACACAGCTAATATCGAATCTCAACGAACTCGAATTCATATGAATTGTCTGAGTGATTTAGCAATCCTCACCCGATAGAATGTTCACTACCCACGCTTGGATTTGCACGATAGGACAAAGAAGATTATTATACTAAAGAAAGTATTAATTCCCTATACTTACTTAATACTTAGGTATTCATTACATGGATATCAAATGCTCGTCCCTGTATCATGTAACTTGCAATGAAGTTTATCATACCTTTTCAGGTGCCGTGGGAAATGCCTCGCTGAACATATTAAAATGCCTTCATTGTATTAATAGCTCTATTCTATTAGGTATATGACGCAAAACACACTGCCATTCGAATGCGTAAGACATTGTAATTATACCTGAGTTGCATACTAATGATTTATGGCATTATTGTTAATTACTTTCCTAAATCTGCTAAAACCTTCAGCGATGGCGATAAAGTAAATTACCTAATCAGACGAATAGAAATTAGAATCATCATTAATGAACATAATTTGTCAACAAATTAAAATCACACTTAAACTTTAGTATTGAACACATTACACAATTCATAATGGGAAGACTTGTCATTCATGCTGTAAAGTAAAAGTAGGTAGGCTGTGAAGCTGTATGTCTCATTCGAAATTAATTAGTTCAATTACTATACAGATATTATCTTTTCCTAAACTTATGTAAATACGCTATCGAAAAACTAGTCTCATTTCAGATGACACCCACAGATTCGGGTTACAGTTACACCCACCAAACAGTAACAGAACATATGGGTATAATGAGACGTGTTTTATAGCCGCATCCTAAAAGGGTAGAATGTGGAGAGAAATCGCCAAGTGTTTACGTATACTTGACTTTGTTACAAATTGCATTTCATAAGTGTAAATATCGAATTAATTAAAAATACAAAGATCTACAGTGCACGTGCAG
Source organism: Pogonognathellus longicornis (assembly GCA_034694085.1). Lineage (NCBI taxonomy): Eukaryota > Metazoa > Arthropoda > Collembola > Entomobryomorpha > Tomoceridae > Pogonognathellus > Pogonognathellus longicornis. The sequence goes on along the minus strand of JAQFYB010001401.1, from coordinate 5,978 downwards.
AAACGACAAAGACAAATAATGTAGTCTAAGAATTGTAAGTAAACTAATTGGAAAACGCTGTGAAATGAACTTTCATTGTTTCTGAAGTTTGCTGTTTAGAAATGCTAACAAATGCAAATGAATCAAAAAATCTCTTTATGTGTCGCAATAACACAATAACAGCAGATTCGAGTGCATTTGAATTCATTTGTTTTTGTATGACGCATTTACTTGGCTTGAATACGTCACGTTGGCCTTGTTTAGTGTTTGCAATATAGCAGATCAGTCGTAGTGTCAACACGTTTGTTTACAGTTTAACATCCCCGTGATAAGAGAGCTGAATAATACGATGCGTGATGATATGATAAGTGAGGAATCTGTTTACCCTCTTTCTTATTTATGTATATAGAATGTTGAATGGATTTACGAATAAAAAACTATCACAATTCCATTACAAAATCGTACCATAGTACTGAAAAACAAAAACTTGTTTTTTGATGGTTTAACATTTCAATCTCTAGCACAACATGCTGCATACAATATCCCTTAGAATAGACAAATATGAGTGCGTTCATACGAATAGGGACCGGATAGGTTATTAGCTTTCTCTCACTATAAAAAATAACAGAAAATGTACAATTTCTGAAAAATACAACAAAAAATTTGGTCGACAAAAAGTATTTTTTGAAATTTGACGAAATTTTCAGTTTACAAATAACGAGTAGGAGAGCTCAAGCTTCCTAACGCCGAATCCTGATCCTATCCCGTCCCTATTCTTAGAAACTCACACATATTATAATTGGCAAACAGAAACACATACTCTTTCTTTCTTATACTGTTACAGGCATTGAATGAGTCTGAAGTTGGCATAGGTATTATTTAGCAATATCAAAGCTTGCATCACGTTCTGTATATAAGGAATCCTAATATACAGATCACGCTGCTATTATATGCACATGTTTGGGTTGTGCACGTGTTTTCTCCGTGAACTCTATTCATAGCCTTTGTACTTAAAAATGTAAAGGAATCATACAATAAAGAATGAAATAAAGCAACTCAATTGCATCAAGATAGACGCACGGACGATCACAAAAACATTGTTAATCTTGCTGGACACAAAAACGGAAAGCGAGAGAAAGTCAAAGATTAAATCTGAAGCCATTCTGGAACGGCTAAAGGAAGGAAAAAGTAATTTTGACTCTCTCTCTGCAATGTCCCACTACATTCCTTTTTTAGTTATAAAAAGTATGTGCCTATGTGTAAATAGCATATAGGTCCCTAGATTTTGTATCATTTCCCCCATTCCTGGTAATGTCTCCAGTCTCATGCCACTTTCTCATCTTGTATACTCATGTTGTCCACACACGGAGACATACACATTCACTCCACACACGGAGACATACAGATTATGTCAGGTATTTACTCTAAAGGTGCACTTGGTGCACGTAAACAGGTACGTATATTATATCTATCACAAAAATACAAACACCAATATATCTACAAACTAAATACACCTGTATACTATATTTAACCCAAGTGTGGTACAACATTATAGCAAAAGATCTCGGAATACTTTGATGGTACAACTACAACGGATTATTAGTTTCAATGGTAGGCTTGAACGTGAGTTTGCCCTACTAGCTCTCTTGGGGAAAATAAGTAATGCAGGGAAACTGAGATATCGGCAACTATCCGATTAAAAGCAGACTCTTGACTACCATTACACGAAACAAAATTAGCAGCAGTTGGGCCATTACCATTTCTTCGCAAACAAACAGCCAAACCTCACTATAAAGAATCCCTAGCCTACACATGTAATACAATATACACATCCATAAAACTCATCTTTGTTACACCAACACGAATAATTAGTAGAATTGTCTACATTTTCAGCATTAAACCTAAAAAGTCAAAATTACAATGCATATATTTACATGAGACAATTGCCAGCATAGAAAATGAAAATTCCACAATTGGGAGCCCTGCATACAGGTACCTACTGTCTGTGGAACAAGTAAACAACAATAACAATTCGTTCAACTTTAACTTCTGGCATTATGGTAGGTGTAGGTGTAACATCCTTCAAGCCTGTATCCAGAGTCAGAGCACTAAAGCCTGTGTCCCCCGCCCCCGAAATCCACGAAATAGAGGTTTACCAAAAAGTGCAAAAAATCGCGAAATTTTTGCGCTAACCGCGAATTGGATATAGTTAAGTTGATTTCGGTTTAAATTATCTCAATTCTTCTGGGTTACGCGTGATAATGGTCATTTGTAATGTAATTTTGATGTTGGTACACCCCCCCCCCCCGCGAAACAAAACAATGGGCATGGCCCTGGTATCTTTCTCGTACACAGGAATTACATAGAAACATAAGTATAAAATATTAGTATGTGTTTTCATTTTTGCTCTGCTAATTGTTGTACAAAAATAAAACCTCAGAGCAACAATGTTATTGTAAGTAAAGTAGGTATGCATGAATTGTAATGCGAATGACTTCACAAGGTAGATAAAATAAGAACATGTAGCAATAGTGCCATTTTGTTTTTGCAAATAGTTACAATATGGAATCTGCGGAAGTATATACAAATAGTTTCTACCATAATATCGTAGGCATGCACGTTTCTGTTCTATTATTTGTATTGCCTAAAAGTAAATATTCAAATTCTATAACGGTATATACCTAGGTCGGTTTTACAGTGTAGTGTTGTTGTTTCCGGATGACAAATTGCTACTTTACAACTTTGGTTCTGCATCTGACTTGCCGTTTATTTTCCATATGCAGCTGGGTTTTTAGCTGAGCCGGAAATTAATGTTTCCCTTTGCGTTGTTGGAGGCTAGGAGGTTTGTTGTAATTGCTTTGTACATGTACCGTTGTTTTTCATTATTATTTCGAGTTTATTCCATTTGGCTAAGTCAAGAGAATATTATAATTCATTTTACAAAAACAACTGTACATAATTTTTTTACTAACTAATTGGAAACAGAAATGGTCCAGATTAATGTAGAATGGAATGCATTGCATTAAATGCGGATTTCTCGGAATTCCGAATCATAAAGCGAGAAATAGACTCTTTTCTCTGCTTAACAATAAAACGGAAATTAAATTTTCATTTGCATTATGAACATAAATTATTCGCATTATTCTGCAAAAAAAGTTTAAAAAAATACCTACATATTGCTGTAGATATGTATAGTAAGTATATAAGTTACATAGGTAGGTATTTAACATAGTACAAAGACATTAAGGCTGTTGATTGGATATGAAATATGAATTACACAATATGAATTACATAATAATATGTAGTATAATATGCTGATTTCACATAAAATTTAATTTAACTTGTTGAAAAAATGAGCAAATACTAAATACATAATGAAACCTGAGTGTCTATTATCTTCAAAATTAGTATCTCGTGCTACATGCAGAACTGGAATCTGTTTCATATTTCAAAAATATTCAAAATATTTTTTCATTTAGATTTATTCCATGACGTAACGTAAGGTAAGGACCATCAAGGATGCTTCAGTTCAGATGATTTATGATTACCTACTGATAATTTTAATACCAAGTCCCTGCTGATAATTTATACAAAGTACTTTACAGAACTACGCAGTAGGAAGTATATGATGCAAAATATATCTCTCTATTACATAGAGATTAAAATAGTATAGCAAACTTTCATAAATCATTCTGTCATCCTGTCTTCCTCCAAACAGCGAGACAAACATACACACACCTACCATCTTTGTTCCTTTTGTTTTCTATAAATATATTTCTATTACATACCATCACTATCACCATTGTCTTTAAGGATGTCGACTAAATCAAACTTAACTCTGTAGAAGGTCATTGGTAAACTTTTGTAAAGTCCCCTGCCTCCATATTGTAAGTTTCTAAAGAAAGAGTTTCCTGATGTTTCATGAAATACTAATATCCATTCAAGCAGAGTGGAACAAAGTATGTTTCACTATTGAAAATTTTCGAGTAAATTGAAAACACTTTTAAAGTAAGGTGTGTACCTAAGTATTCGTTATCGAAGTATGCAAGATGCTACTGGAGTTCTCTGTGTATTGAAAAGTATGGATTAAGACTATAGGTGGTAGCCATTAGCTATTGTGAATGCATGAAACATAACATGTTATGTAAGTCAAGTTTCGAAATGGATCTACTAATTCATCTAAGGTGATCAATAAATTAAACAAGAGATCGCAATTCGATTAGTTGTGTAGTAAAAATATATTTCAGTATAGCGTTATAACATAATATTATAAAAACACGTCAGGAATAAAACACGCCTGGAATAAAATACGCCTTAGGATGAGTAACCATTTCTACTTAGAACAAAAGCAAGTTACTAAAATACCACTAGTACATACTACATACATTTTAAAACATTAATTCTAAAACTAGGATCATCCTATGGTAAGCTAACATTATTTCAAAAACACTTCACGAACAATGACAATAGTTTCATATCATTACTAGAAAATTACATCTACCTATGTGATGTACACTGTAAGCATGTTATAATAAAATTCAATAAAAATTGTTAAAATTTAAAGTTGAGTTTTATAAGAAATGAAGGTTGTGGCTGAGATTCTCATGAGCATGTTTTCCAATCGAGATTCCAGTTAAAAATGCCAATTTGTGAGCGTATTGACAACAAGCTGGCACAGCCACAGTTCCGGACCAGTTGAAGTAAAGATGACACATTTTGTATGAGATTATTTGCAGCTTATCTGGTGACAAGCCTTGGGTGTCGTGAAGAACATGGAAAGATGTTGGGCTCACTGTTCCTTGACGAGCTGCTTGAGAAACCAAGTAGAAGTCGTACCTGCGAAACAAGAAAGATTTATAGAGTAAACTGGCAATTCTACAGTTTAATCATTTCTTCTTACAAAACAGGAATGGAACATTTTATGCTGCGACATTTACCTTTCAGGTAATGTAACCGTATCATCAACAACTGTTCCAGGGGGAGGATTATCTGCACCTCTTTGACTTTGAGCAAAGAAACGTGTATTGATTTTCTTGGTCACCACAATGAAAGACATCTTTGGTATCTCCTTGTCAAAACTTTGGTAAACTGTTGTCAATGCTTCTTGTACTTGTCCCACCTCAGCATTGTTAACGTATCCCAGTTGACCCTCTCCAACACCATCGCGGTAGAAGATGACTCTGTCGGGTAAATATCCATTCCTGGTTTTGTAGGCGTGCAAGCACTCTAGAATACCATTACACACAAATGAGTTATGCTTTGTCATAATGTTAGACTAAATTGAATGCGTAATTTAAAATTAGAAAGAAAAGTGAGCTTACTGGTCAAATCCACTCTCATGTTCCTGGACAGTTCTTCGTTCGAGTTGTGATTGGAAGTACAACTGAAGTAAGATGCCAAAGTGGGCGAAGTGCTTGCTACCATAGCCCCGATGCTAAAGGCGGCTCCTCTTCCTCCACTGTAAACATCAAAGCCTACAACCATGAGGTTTTTCAACGGAAGTTTGATTGTCCATGGTTCTCCTCCAAGTTTAGTACACATCTGTATTGTCATCTTGGTAGCAATTGACATCAGTCCTTTGGAAGCGGCGTTTTTGGCCAACATGCACTGTGAAGGAACTGAAACAAAGAAAAAATAGTTTAAAAAATTAGTCTAATGTAATGTATTTGAAAAGTAGGGAATTAAAGAATGAGCGTAGAACTTACTGCCAACATCACCACTTAGAAAGGTCTTGACGGCAGAGTACAATTCCAATTTGTTGTTGGGCAGAATCACGAATATCATTTCGTAGCCCTTTCCACTGGTGACAGCAGCTTTAATGGCATTAACATATGTCATCGGTTTTATGTCTTGTAGTTTGATCCTAGAGAAAATGGAAATAGAAATAATAGAATGGGTTAGCATTCAGAATATGTTACCAGCATTCATAATTGGTTTTCTCAGGCAGTAAAATTATTTTTAATACTCCCTGTACTTACACGTCCATAGGCTGACGAATA
>JAQFYB010001400.1:0-33020 GCA_034694085.1 Pogonognathellus longicornis | reverse complement strand
ACGGCGTTTACAAACCGTTTTTTGGGCTCTTTTACATGTGTTTCACTAATCCTTCAATACTATTATATATGTAGATATATTCCTCTCTCCTCTGTAAGAATTGCTTGAGCCTCCATTTCAGATTTCTAAAACTGAAAGAATAAAATACGTAGGATCGTCTTGTCTGTATCTCTCTAACAATAAGTAGAATATGGATGGATGTTTTATTTGACAAAATGAATACATCAAATTCTTTCCAAAAATATGCAATTTCTTATCTTATATTGAATAATGTCTCGATTCCTTTGCTAACAATAGCTGCATTACGCATAAATACATATAGTAGGTAATTAGGTATATTTATTATGATATATGCATAATTAAGTATGTACATATTTTATTAGTAGGCATGGGACATGGGATGATTCATTGACTGGTATGTAATAGCAAGCTATCAACTCATTATAATATTATTATGAGGATGATCTATTGAATTTCATTCAATCTACTATAATAAATCAAGATGAACATTATTATAATCTAAAATGGGATAATAGTAAATATAAATAGGTTTAGATAGATTAGGAATTTTCGGTAATTATTTTAGCGTTTTAGGTTTAAGGTACTCGTTTCATAGATTTTAACACAATAAAATATAATAGCCGTGCTACTGCATACTTCTACCCTCAAACGAAATACCATGCATGAATTTATGCATCTGTACTGTACGCTAGAATAAGCAATGATTAATTATTTGCATGCAATTTTATTAAGTCTTTTATTTGGTAATATCGAGAAGTAATTACAAATCACGAGTATCAATTGCAATGCAAACTATACACTGTACACTACACACATTTAAGGGGTATCCCTTGATCCATTGCCATTAAAGCTAGCGTCACTTTCTCCAGATTGCTTTGTTTACAACACATTTACCTATTTGATTCTACATTTCTACGCACGCGTTCAGAGTCTGCAGAGAGGGGACTGCACACAAGCCTGAACTTCAGACTTGTGTGGCTTGTGTGCAGTGCAGTCTGCAGTCCCCCTCAGTAGTCCGGGATAAATTGAACACATTTCTAGCATCGTTGTTGTGCTGTGTATGTCCTACAATTTTGTTTTGGGATATTTAAATCTTTTTCAACTTTCAGATTTGAAACTTCATTTTTTGATTGGAACCGGAAGCTGAATCTACCTTTTTTTGCTTGTCTTATTCGTCTCAAAAAATCGGGTATTTAATTACTTATCTTCATTTTTACCATTATTATTTAGCAGTTGTTCTGAAGAACAAAGAAATATTGGATATATCTTGTGTCTTGACATTTATGCACACTGATATTTAGGTTCAGGGTGTAGGGATTCTAGGGAGTACTGTTACATAACTTCAACATTTTAATTGTATTAATGTAAAAATGTAATTAAAAAATGTGAAGTTGACTCTAGCCACCAGCGTGTGATTTGACATCTGGAGTATATTTGCCATGCTATGTCATGACGTGTAAACTTGTAAAGTTGTACAATGGTTTGTTTGTTATTTGTTTAGGTGTACTTGTCAAAATGGCTAGTGGAACTATAATTTCAAGAATGTATCGGGAGACTACTTTGGGGACAGCCATGTTGAGTAGCTTGGATGAACTCCTGGAACAAAAGAAGATAAGTGGAGCATTGGCAAACAAGGTGATGTTACAGTTTGATCGTCGTATGCATTTCGCACTGGCAAACCGTGCCAAGGCAGCATTGTTATTCAAAGCTGGGAAATTACACACATATCGATACATCAATGATGTCTGGACCTTCATATTGGATGATGTAGAGTTTCGTGAAACGTATTCGGTCGTTCAAGTTGAAAGACTCAAACTTGTCGCCACTGCTGGAAAAGGTGTTGTTACCGGCTCAGCCAGTCTCTCCATTGTCGACTAGAACTTAAGGAAAGCCTCTTTCATTGACTTTATACTGTGTTTAATTTTTTAAAGATCTTAAGACAACATTTTTTGAATTCTGAGGGTTAGTGTTAATTACTAATAATTTGATTGACTGCATTTAATAAACTGGCATTTTTGTTAAAGAAGAATAATGATCTGAAAATGTATCATGCATGCTGATTAATTATACATGCCACATACTGCATTGAATCAGAATCATGCGATGATGCGATATAAGTAATTAGTACGTATTGCATGTGCTATTTTTCTTGATTTGTTCCCGAGTTTTTGTATACCTACTAATACCACAAACCAGTAGCTTTATAAGTAAGAAAATACACCTAGTAATTATGGAACCGTGCATGTAAATATGAACGAATGAAAGACGTCAGTGAAATATTTTTCTTATACAACTATTTCTAATTTCAAGTTTATTGAAGTTTGAACTCTAAAATCATTCTCAGTGTAAATAACATCGTTAATAAATGCCTTAACTCTCAGACTCAGAGCAATGGTCGTAAGTTAAGACTCTTGATCCTTAAAGCTTATCATGAAAAGCTATTTATGCAATTTTAGTAATACAATGCGATTCACATGAGTCGTAATGAAATAGGGACAGTACAATACCAATTTTTGTCTTATAAAATTATACAACGCTTTTATTTGATACAATATTTTGCTGTTTGAATTGTATAGGTTATAAAGTTATATGGCATGTTGTCTTGTGTGTTCAACATTATTTATTACTAATTTATCACATATATTTGGTTAAAGTAAATAGTAATACTTAACATCTACGTACCTAGATTTCATATGTCATCGGCATATATCACTGCTTCGGTTTGTTCTGTAGAGGATACGATACAAACATCAGACTATATGTCTCAAAACATTATTGAGTATATTGAGTTGAGTAGAATTGCATTTATTTACAAACAATTAGTATGACGGTATATTTCTTAACAATAATATTTCCCTTAGGTCAGGTCTTTTACTTATCAACAGAAATAGTCAAATCATATTTTATATTTTAATCATGAAACTTGTCAATTTCAGTTTAAATTAAAACGAGTTGTGTTAAAAGCGATATAAAGTCTAAAGAAACTAAGGCGTATCATAATGATATTTTAAATCGTATGTGCATGCTGATTTGAACCTTCATTGTTCATACATTTAAAAATATGTCGGTTAAAATTTGAGAGTTCAAAGTTGACTGTACGTCTTACGGCTATGCATATAACTATGGACAAATACATTTATAACGAAATACTATTATATACACGAGACACGAGAGTGTGCACCACATTACAATAATTATGTACCTAATTGGTAACTATTTTACTCTTTGCCTTGTATTCGTTAAATGTTTCCTTTTTTAAGGCAAATAGTGTAATAGTTCTATTTATACATAATAGTAGGCTGATGTGGGCTGGTACTTAAACGTTATTAGTACAGGTATGTTATTTACATTTAATAATTAGTTCGTTGAGTTGACTAAAAAACTAACAATGTATTGAGGTATATTGTAAAAAATGTATAAAAATATAAAATCTCAGTTGATGAAATTGGTAGGTAGAAAAATTACATCATAATACTATATAGTACTTAAAAATACTTAACACTCTAGTTCTAAAATGTACTATTTAAATGAAATAATCTTTCTTTCTTGTTCTCATTGCGAGCACTGAGACGGAAAAGGAGAGAATGACGCAACTGACGGCTAAAGCAGCCCATCTGGCCGAGTTGAAGATATTTAATGGCAGTTGAAACTCTGATTTTACCCGATTGTAGGTTTCATCATCGATTATTGCATACTGTAATGAAAATTAAATGTTTCTTATTAGATACATATTTACTAGTAGCTTTAGAAAGGGCTAGCGGTAACCCGGAATTATAAACTCGGGGTGTGTATAATAATATTAAATGTATGTAATAATCATAAAAGTTTACCTCATCTTGCCATAAAATAGGGAATTGCATAGTAGGAACTTTGTCGAATCCTTCGATTCCTCTGGCTGGTTTAAGGTCTACATTGACTTGACCCCTTTTAGATCCTTGAAGAATAATTCCAAGAGTCTATAGGCAATAGTAAGAGTATAAAATTAATTTAATATTTCCTTGATTTATTAACGAATTAATTGTGGTCAGCTATGCTGTTAATACATGTTTCCAAATATTTTGCTTTAATTACCGGTTCGATGTCCACAAAAATTGAATGTTCTTCAACAATTGGATGTAATCCTTTTGTTTTATTCAAATGGTAAGGTGCGTTGAGAAAATGTGGTAGTGAAATAGTAACTGGAGCGCCTGTGTAATCAAAATTGTGAGTTTAGTAAGGAATCACCTCGTATAAATGAAGTTGCCATCAGATGCCAATTCGCTTTCATAATATACTTGATGTACAAAAATTATTTTAATGATCTTACCTCTTTGACAAGGAGCCATAGTCTGCACACCAGACTTATAGCAATCTTCTCTGTTTTCTCCAGGATTAACACAGAAACATTCATTTTCGGGTTTGTCGGTTTCATCGTCGAATACATCAGGACGTGTTGTGAAACGATATCCTGGTATACCCAAGACTTCTATATTTTTAGCGTATACTAAATCCACTGTCTTACAGACATCTGGATGGAATGCATGAAGAATGTTCTTCTTTGTGATGAACGGTGGAAAGGAATTGGCGTCCGTCCCTTGAATTCTGTTACAACTATCGCCTTTCCAATAATCCAACTTAGACTTGCCATTGAATGTGACAATTTCGTTGAATTGCGAATAATGTTTATTTCCGCCTTTGACAACTAAAGTTCCTTCGTCAGTTCCATTTCTCTGTTAAAGACATAAAAATTGTTACTTGCAATGGTTCAGCCAGCAAACATCTGTGTCCAGATATTATAATTGTGTATGTGTTCGCAGTTTCGTCATTCACACTTATGAGTGAGATTGAGTAAGAGTTACTTACATGATAAAAGAGTCCCACTGTGTTGTTTATGGCCATGTTTATTCCAGTGATGCCTTGAAGCTCGTTTACCATTTTGCTCTTGTAGCCTTTGAAAACTAATTCTGAAACAGTTTTGGTAACAAAAACAGGTTCTCTATATTTCATCAGGTACATTCCAACTAGAAACCGAATCATTGTTGGAAAACTCGCTAGTTGATTTGCTACTCCCTGTAAATAAATGTATTTAATATTTAGTTACACAATTTTTTCATAGAAAATGGTCTATAAAGTTATTATACTAGGCGTAGACAGGATAGGAGATTATTAGAAGTAATAAAATTGTGTTTCTCAGCACTTACCGCTAATGGTATGTTAATTGTAGTTACAACATCTTCGTCCTCATCTCCAACTGACAAATCGCGTCGGAAATAGTAAAATATTTTTTGTTTGTATTGTATTGTGTCACTTTCTTCGTTAACATGAATATCAAATTTTTCTCGTTTTTCCCTACAAATTCAAATTTTTATTAGTAAGAAGCAATTCCAGAGCAAATTTCACTAAAGCTATCAACTTTTTTATAAATGCATAACATTCCACACATAAAAAGACTTACTCATAAATATATGGACCCAGTTCTTGAAAAATTGGGGTTTCTCCCTTAATAACATCGTCAGGGTTGCTGACATTGAATAGGTAGACTTTAAGAAGAATAACATTGGTAGGTTTGGTCCATTTTTTCCAAGCGTATGAACCATTATAAAATCTGGTTTCCTGAAATGTTCAATTAAGTAAATTAGCATACTATCATCGTGTAGAATTTGTATCAAAATGTATATGTTATACAGTTCAATCAAACATATTATTACTTATGATATGATGTTATACTATACTAAACTATCCTTAATTCCTTAAATAAATTAACCTGCTTTGCGCAAAAAATAGAAAAAATCAGTAAAGAATCAATCAAGAAAAATTTTGCATGCAGAGTTGCCTATTGTACTTAATTTGCATAAGTTCTGAGAATCTGGTAATTGTCTGTTAAGCTCTAAATCTAATGAAAACTGACCAATGCATTACTAAATTTGATATAATATAATGAATTCATTTTCCTCCACATGTATATTAAGGAAAATGAAATTAGTATCATTATTCTTGAATGTTTCGTAAATCATTATTGTAAGTATGTATGCATCTAATAAAGGGTCACACATAGTTATGCATACGTACCTATATGTATTTACATGTTAACAAATTTCCTTAGTAGCAAAAACACTCCAGCTTGGAAATCTAAAGTTATTCTAAAGTTCTGGGATCGGCAAAGATTCCTGCTTATTACCATAATGGATGTATCGTACCTATGTACCATACCTATGCATGTACACTAACAGTAAAAACATGATATGTACCTAACCTAAGTATATATACATTTATTGCGTACTGGAACTTCTAAAGGCGAAATGGAATGAAGCAGGACGTTTTGCCTATATACCAGCTTACGTGAATCGTGCCTTCATTATGTCTTTGCCAAGACGGGTTTTTATTTTATTCTTTTCACTTTGTTGCATATTAGACTACCTACGGTTGCAAGACAACTAGGTACACAAAAATAAGTCGGTAACAAAGCGCTATAACAAAAATGCTTTTATGTCTCTATGAACCACACAGATTCACAGATCGGAGATTTGCTAAAAAAAGAAGATATTTTAAATGGTTATAACTATGTCGGACTAAAGTGAACCCTACTAAACAAGTCCAGTTCTTCTAGTATGTTTTAACCTTGCTATTACTTTTATAAAATACAGTGTAATATATATCATATAATATATTCATAAAATATATATCTGTTGGAGTATTCTCAATCGAAACTGACGTAACTTTAATAGCCTGAACCGGATTTTACAAGGTAAAACTGCAACGCGAAAAAATAGTGAAATGGAGTGCTTTGTCTAAGAGTGATATAGATCTATTACTAATTGTAAGTTAAATTAAATAAAAAAGACCTTTTATGAGCTCTAGCATTAAAACTAAAGACCGTATGTCGAAAACTGTGAAGATTTTCCTCTTTGTGACTGCGTGAGTCCAATTGAGAGAGAATCAGTGCATGCATGCATATATAATATGTAGATGCTGAGTATTACATTAATGTAATACAAAGCATTGTATATTCAGTAGCACACTGTGCAAATTGTTACCCTAATTTATATTCGGATAATTATTTCTCGATAACATTAATCTTTACATATTGTATGCTCTGATACAATCTGGATTAACACGAACATACATTAAGAAGAGTCAAGTTAAGAACGTGCAAACGACCATTTATACAATTGTAGTTTTTTCTTTTGACATTGACATTGACTTCTACATTACATTCAACATTACATTTATGTATGCACCTACAGATTAAATGGAAAGTTGTATATTATTAATTCGCTAATTGATGTGTCGTTTAAAAGTATTAGCGTCTACATTAGTTCATTCAATGTTAAGGGCAAGGTGATGCAAAAACCTAGGAGTAGACTACTACCACAATTGTAAGCAAGAATGCATAATAAGCTCTGTGTCGACAAACAACATACCTAGTCAAGTTCAGCGAGTTTTTTGTAGTTGGGAGACATTTTTTATGGACAAGATATGCTTTCATTCTTATCAATGCACTTGAGTTACTATAATGAGTGTTAACTTTGTTTATACGTATTACATACCTTATACAAGTAAATAAACAAAACAAACGTAAGTATATAAGCAGCTGCAGAAATAAACAATTAAAACGCATATCTACGGTATGTACACTACATGCCAATTTTTTGCAGCTTGTAAGTATGTACAATATTTTACCTCAATCGAGTGTTTTTGTTACATACTCGTATGTTTTTCCTAAATAATTATCTAGTGCGTATGTGAGCGCAATTTAGTCATGTAATTATTTGCTTAACAATATGAAATGAAACATTCATTGTAGATAGAGTACAGAGTAGGTAAACTCTATATAATACAATACTAACATTAAGTTTCATTAAATTCCTAGTTATTTTATCAAGTAAACAAAATTACCATGTTTTAGGATAATTACTAATTAACGAACTTCTTTATTTCAAAATTAAGAGCTTAGCAAAATATGTACTACTAAGTACATCGTTAGTGGAATCCAGCGATTTACGACGAAGATTGTTGTTTTTGCGACATTAGCTTACGATAACAACTCATCATCGCTCATTTTTTTGTGCATTAAAATGTTTTGAACAGAAACATGATGAGCAGAAAAACGCTGCTTATCTGTTTACCACATCCTTTGAGGAATGTACCGGTACCGTTGTTTCCAATATAAATGAAACTGTTATACCTTAAGTTTGTTCCTGGTATTAAGCTTTCTAGTAGTTGTAGCCTAAATGCCTACCAGTCTACCTGTTGCTTTCAGATTTCTATTAGACCGTAAAGGAAATTGTTGTATTCATAGTGGATTCTTAATTCTTACACAAAGAATAAAATAAATGGGCATTTCCTCTCTAAGTTTTAATACAGTCCCACGGAAAATGTAGATATGCAATATGTATACATTAAGAGTAAATAAATGTAACCCTTTATAATATTGTGTAGTTATAACTCATTCTTTATCGTTATAATAATATCATTTCTGTTGTTTTATGACACAAAGATACTTTATTGTGTCTGATATTATAACAAGTTACTTTAAGCGTGTATATTATGGACACGTTAACTATAACACTATGTAGCAAAGTAAGAAATAGGCAAAGTGCAAATAAAATATGGAAATTGTTCAGTTGCATTTGATATCTGAATAGGAGACTGTATACGGGATGTGACAGGAACTTACTGACTTTTCGCTCAAACTTGCATTTAAAACAATAAAAGGGTGGGACATGGATGTATGCATCGTGTGATATGTCAGAATTAGCGACATATCTAAAATTTTGTCTCACACTCTGAGACTGCACTCACAATGCAATTGTTGTTATACCCGGCGACAAAAATTCAATTAATGTAATCTTTTTATGTGAATTAGAACAGTGTGTAATGAGGTTTATGCCTTTGTCCACTCAGAAACGTTGTCGTAGTCTTTAAGTAAATATACTGTACATTTTAATCACTTTACTTGTTTGCTTTACAACATTATCCACTCACTTAAGTAGAAATAAATACACCGACACATAATGACAAGTTTCCGCCCTCTCGTCTGCACTCTAGATTTGCAATTTATTAATTCAACAGTGGTTACCTATATGAAAAGTATGATCCGATCCTTCTTAGAAACTACATTCTTTATATACACCCCTTGAGAAAATGATTTTTTTTTCAAATCAATCTCATTTTTGGAATTTATAACTCAATTGTTGCAGGGATATTTCCTTTACAACAATTCATTGTGATAATTGTTACGTTGTAATAGTAAACTCGACTCACTTTGTTTCTAGAGTCATTCAAAGATAAATACTACAAACTAACCGAATGAATCACAATAGGCAAACTATAAAAACCTTTAGTTTAATGTGCGATAAAACAACTCAATAGGTGCTTGTGAAACTGTTATTGTCATTGCTTGTATTAACGGAAATGCTCCTGTACTACCTTCTGAATGCAAATACTTTCAGTTTTCATGCAAATATTACAAAAATCGGAAAAGAGATCATGAGAATGACACATAAGTGTGTAGTACCTACAGATTAATGCTGCCATATAGAATTGACTATACTATTATGAGCTACAAATACGATTAATGTCTGATTTATTTAATTACTAGGAAGGTACTTAAGACAATTGAGACATATGGAAAGTTTTACCTCTGCGACCAAGCCTTCGATAACGATGGGTGCGATGATCCATCCAATGACCACAGAAAGTAACAATACAACAAGGCCTATGCCAAATAACGCTGAAGGTAATTTCTGCATATTGGTAAATGAATTTGAACTAGTGAATGAACACTAAATATATTTGATTGTAGTTTGAGCAATATACTTCTCGTAAAATTTAACACGTTTAAGGTTCTATGTTAATTAAAGGCAGATATCTCCAACACGGATTGCTTTTTTACGTGCCAGGAAAGAAACGGTGAACATTTAGACTTAGACACACGGTTCTATAACCTTTGTCTCACTCACGATTGAAAACAAAAAATCTCTTTGTAATTTGTATCTGAGCGAACGTTACAATCACTTTTGCGTATGTTCAGGAATTTTGTTCATGTGTGTACTTATGTATTTGCTCTTCCACTTTGAAATGAGCAAGGACTGTTTGAACTAAGATTGACAAGTTAAAACTCTCAGCAACTCTCAAACACCAAACAAAATTCTGGAGTTATTAAAACAACTAATAAGTTGTGTTCGGCTTGACTTGAGTTAAGAGAATAAGGCTTCAGAGAGTTGTCAAAGCAAGTCTTATAGCTGTTGCTTCCCGGCAAATTCTTACGTAGATAGAATACATCAGGTACATCCTCAGCACTTTACAATGATCCAACCACCTACTTAAGGTTAATTAAACATGTGTGAGAGTGCAATTCTAAAGGTAAACTTAAATCATACGGGGAATAATAAAGGAATGGGGAATCTACGCTTAGCCACACACTCCAACAGATTTTTACCTGCGATAACTGCAGCGTAGTATACACAAGCTACATACATTCATAGAATTCCCTTAAACTCATACGTAACAACTAAACGATCATCCAAATCGAATTTTCCAAGTCGCATAGTCGTAAGTCAGCCCATTCGCTCGTAGACGAAAAAAACTGGTCGTTTTGCAAAAGTTGTATTCAACCATACTCGTCCCTACTTCTTATCTGTATGTACATTGTGTGTTGTGTGTGAGACTAGACATGTTGTGTGTATAATGTATGTATGCATGATTTTAGTACCTAATTCAATTGTGCAGGTACGTACATGTAGTACGTGTGTACTTAGTACATAAGTATAATACGTAGGTACTTTGTACTTACCATTTATTACCACAGCCAACACCACTTATCCATGTTTTAACGAATGCATCATGCTTGGTGTCTGTATGAGTAAAAATGCACTCTTTACTACCACTACATTACATCACAATAATAGTTAAGTGTTCCTAATGAGTTCCGTACTTTAACATACGGTTGAATTGTTATATATCAGCTATGAAATCAACCTGAGACCCTTGGATTTCCGAAAAACTCCTTTCAATGTAATTTCAACTATTATTTGCAAGAGTTAGTAATCTGTCTATAGGTAGGTACTTATTATTCAGTCATTGGTCGAACTTCTTGAAACTGAAGAACTACTGGGGATTTTGTTATTGTTATTGTGGGTTCCAAACTGTTGACGAATGTATCAGTGGATTACCCCAAGTTTTTACACCATGTTACATTGTCTCAAAAGTAGATGATACCAGAGTAAGTAATAAACATACATGCACCTTACATGAAAACATTGACTTAGGTATATGATTTTGATGCATGTTCATGTAGATAGGCAAGAATACAGATAATTATATAATATTCTTTTATTATCACTACTACAATATGTAGTACCTGTGCTTATACATGCAATGCACAGGTATATTATGATAAAATCCTCCATTGCTGAAAATTTGTGCGTACCTTCTCTGTGCTCATAAAAGCGATCGAAAGATACGAAACCCCTTTCTCCGTTTCTTGAACAGGTAGTACCATTTAATTTCCACGGCAGACCTCATGAGATTTTTGTCCACATTATGTATTTGACTAACGTAACGTAAGACAGATACAGATTACCTGAGAGAATAATATTGCATATAAATTCATTTTTGTTATTCAGAAGGTTAGAATAGATACCTATACCTAATTGGTAGAGGTGGAACTTAACCCTGTAGAGCCAGCATTGAAAATAGGTGGGTACATTTTGACTTTTATACTACCTCCTACTAGGAGGTACGTAGGCATCTTTGAATATTATATATTTGTGTACTCAGCTTCAGCTACATAGTATAATAATGGTCATAATATGCAGATCATTCAAACAAATCTGGAAAGACGGGTTTCATTTGAACAGTAGTATCACATTAGTAGTAGCATCCCAAACAATAAGAACTTGTGTATGGTATGTTGGTCCATTGTGTTGGATATTAGTTGAGGTTGGTTGTAACACACATTATAAATTATATAATGCACGCTTGTCCACATTTCCATGTTGTAAACTAGACACACGAAACACATTTATACTTTTTAGGAGGTAGGTAGGTAAAGATAGTATATAGGCTTAATGCTTTGCTTACTTATACAGTATCAACATTCAGGCAGGTAAGGGTTAGAGAGGCATGCCTACTATACAATACTTGTGTGTGTGTACGTGTGTATTAATGACGGCAAAAGATTAGGTATATACGAACAGTTTACACGCCTGATTTGTTAGTATGCACACTACACACACACAAAGTAAGAATTCTCATGTCAATGCAATGATTTCTTTAGCTCTGTTTCCTGCAGGTTTAAATCTGGTTTCCTACTCTCGGGTCAGCTATTTAATTTAACCTATTGAGTTGGAAAATCCCAAAGGCCTGACGTAGTATTGTGTGTTTGGTTCTGTTCTGCGTTAAAACCCTTAAAATTGGCATTGCCTGTTATATCTGTACTTAAGTAATAAAAAGAATGATAATAAATAATAATAATTTGAAATCGCAAGAAATCGATTTGAAAGAATTGTAATCTCAGAGCGATAGGTTGTTGAAAGGTTCTACCCTCTAATGCATCTCTGTCTGTCTGTATTGTGACGTCAATAAGAGCTAGAAACCGACTTTAATGTGTTTACTGCACAAAAGGCATTACTGTGTTTTTTCATGTGTATATACGTACGTGGTAAGTCTTTAAAAATTCTGTTCGTCAGATTTACACTCACGGCAGAATAGGCATTATATTTTGAATCGTTCATATAATGAGAACGCATTCCTATGTGAAACAAATGGTTTAATGGTGGGGGATGTAAGTTAATTGCAGTGTTATGGACGTACAGGCAAGGTTTGAATAAAAATCACCTCATCGCTTTGCTTACGTAATGATTTCATTGGAAGCACTCTCATCTATCTCTCTACCGGTGAAATGAAATAAGTCATGCCAGTCATCCAAACCAACATTGTCAGAAGGAAGTCTTAGACACGACATGGAAAGTGCAAAAAACTGGACAAAATCAGAAAAGAGGAAGTTCTTTAGTCATATGTTAGTACAGCCGAATAATATGATGAATGTAATGTACGTACATTGTACATAAGTAAATATAGCTATAGGTACATAAACTAATAGCTTTTTGGTATCTAGTACGTAGGACATGCAATAATAATGTAAATGTAACACACAACAAAATATTATGCAGAAAGAGCGCAGTAAAAGAAACAAAAACATCTTAGCTGTGGACGTACGGAGTAGGGGAATCCCTTTGATGTTTCAAGTGGCAAATGGCAATACATTGAACAATCAGTTTGGTACAGTATTTTGTTTTTCTGTCAGTTCAGTTAAAGATCATAAACATTTGTACAACTTTTTAGGCAGCTGAAACTCAGTAACTTAAACATCGGTAGATGACCCATGGCTGTAAGCTACATTGTATGAAAATGTTTTTTGAGTGCAATAATTATCTAACTCTTACACTTTTGTTGTTGCCAACATTTTCAGAAGTGATAATATCAACCTAGAGAATACTACACGCATCCAGTTCATGAACAATACATACAATGTTTCTGGTACAAACTATGCAATTCTCTTTTAAAAAATTGTTGTTTTGGTCAAAGTCAAGGGTGAGTGGAGGAAGCATTAATCAGACCGGACTCATTCACACATGGAGACAAGGAGCAGGTTTCGCGTGCAATATTGCGATGCGGCATTCAGTGAGTGAGTGAGTGTATCACCGAAGCATCAAGTCGAATGCTTGAAAGACAGGATTTCACATTAAATCATTTACCTATGAAGGGTATTTAGGTTCATAGATTTTGGCTCTAGGTATAAGCAACTATAGGTTCGATGCAGTCTCCTCGTGAAGGTGGACAGATTTAACTGTGGGAATTCAAAAAGCGATATCTTGTTATTGTATTATTATTAATGACTAATTCTAATAAGCCATGTAAGTCTGTGAGCGTAAAAAGTAAAGGACAATTTTAAAGAATCTTACACCAGGTACTGCGATTAAATGATATTTTGATTAAAAACTGGTTTGCTTTACTGTTTTTGCTTCTTTCTGGTTTGAACTTGACAATGAATTCTGAGACAGACATGAGACATGCATGAATTTACATTAATAAATTTATAGGTATGTATTGCCACTTGAGTAGGTTACAAATGTTGCTTTGATGTTTTTCAAACTGCTACCTAGTACCTACAATACTAATGAATCACACACGACTTGGACTGATAACTATCGACCTCCTGTCATTTCATTTTCTATCCTTAATAATGACATTTTGCCTGTGGTCGTGGTCATCCTTGTACTTAAATAGAATACTAGAATCACCACAGTTTTTTGTAGGTACTTGTACACATATGTGAATATTATGTACGTATTATGTATCTCTGCATGTTTTGCTTGTTTTGCTGGTTTTTCTACTAGCCGCACCTCTTCAGTAAATAAGATAAGGGAAATTATTGTCATTTAGGTATGCTGTATGCTATGCTTCACTTGAGACGCTTGTTCCGAGTCTACAATTATTACAGATATCCATAATAGGGAAAAAAATATTCTTTTGCAATTTCTTTTGCAAGATTTCTACAATTGAGCACACCATTGTGTAATGAAATCTATAGATAGATGAACCATCAATAAACTATTACAAACAACTGTAATTAAGTAGTGTCAACACATTGTATATGGCAGGGAAACAGAGTACTATTATTAAGTTATTCAGCATCTTAAACTACTCTAGAGTAAGTTTCATTGTGAGTTTTTGAATTTTTTCACTATTATTTTCGAATTCAGCACCCAAAACTGGTAGTAGTAGTAAGTTTTGTTGTGAATTTTGTTGATATTATGACTCTCCTGTCGGACAGACATAATAGATGTACTATACTGCCATAGTACTAGTTACTACTGTCAAAACTTTTAGAATGCGATCCTAATTTGCAAAATTCCCAGTTTGCGAAAATGAGAGGTGGATGGAAAAGTTTGTGCACAGTTTCCATAGCAACATTTTTTCACTAATTGGATAACTGCTGAATTTACCTTCATAAATTCGAATAAAATTAATTTGCAATTTAACCTTTCATATTGTTCAGGATCGCATTCTAAAAGTTTTGACAGTAGATATAATATTATTAATGTTAGAGAATCTGCACAATAGACGGACAGACAGACAAAATGAAATACCCTTTCTATAAAGTAGTTGTCACTACTTAATAAATAGACAAGATTTGTTAATGTTAATAAGCATACGGTGCAAATCACTGGTTAGAATGCATAGTTGATCATTTACGAATGTTGACTCTCAAATGTATCACTAATTCACTAATCTAGTAAATGACATCAAAAAGTAAGGTTAGGTAGGTATTACTCTCTTTTTACAATAACAAAACTAAAATTACAAACTATGCAATTCTATGGATAATAATGAGAGATAAAGATAAATATTATTTATTTGCTTAATACGATTTGCTCATGCCGGAAGCTGCGACATTTTTAAATCGCAAACATTTGACTGCAACGGAGAAGGCGAAAATATTCGTCATAAACACGGCTTTAGTTCCTTGTTTAATGCGTATTTTTGCAATTTTTTGCCTTACCAATTAGTAGACACAAATTCATACATCTTACTTCTATCCTATCATTCAATATACCACTATGTTAGCGCTTGGCTCTTGGTGATTTGTAAAAATACATCTAACAAACACCAGTCATAATCATACAATAAATACCGTTAATACCTAAAAATAATACCTACAAAAAATACCTACAAAATATGCATGTATGGATGCATACTAAAACGAAATAATTTTTATTGGTTAATGCCTACCTGTTTAACTAGACATAGCAAGGCTATGTCTACTATCGACAAATTGCAATTGGTTGGATTTTTTTACATTTAAAATTAAAATAGTTCCACAGAAAATTAAGATTTAATAATATGTAGGTATGACAAGATAGGGCTTGAGACACGCAAATATACATTTCTAATATAAACATGCTTTTTTAGCATTTATTAACATAAAACTACACATTTGATTGCAATTCTTCACATTTACATCCATATTTCACATTTTTAACATAAATTATACATTTTTCACGTTTTGACTCTCTACTCGAGACGTCTCTAAGAAAATCTACCTTCTTCAACTTCACATTATGACTTCACATAATGCACATTTTTCATTTTCAAGTTAAAACTTGTCACTAAACTTAAAACTTACATCCAACTACTTCCTTATACTTTTCTAATAAAGCAATAATATATGTATATTATTATAAAGGTAAAGGAAAGACTGACGAGTTACATTTCTTAAATCACAAGCATCTCAAAAATATTCTTGCCGAATTTACGGAAGAGTCAGAACTAATTGTAAGAAGAAAAATTTGAATACAGTTACAAGCATCTCCTCAATACATACTGCATATGAACATACGTAATTCGACCTGATTAAACTATTGCATATGAAACAAACTTTGCATTTAACCTACGCAAACAAAAGTTTGTTTGATACGGAATAATTATCTAGCCCATGAAACGGATAAAAGAAAACATTTTTAGTTAATTTAGAACAGAAGTGTAAGCCCTAAGCCATTTCAAATGCGTAGTTTGTAGTACTAACACTGAAATCCCATGCTTATGTGACATTTTATTGCGATAAAGATCTTACAATAATATTTATTGCTGGTGTAGCTTTACAATGTAACAATGTAACAAATCTCATCACCTCAAAACCTCGCACCATCATCATATTTTCTGTACGCTATAAAAACTAGAAGATCATCAGATGAACTTAGCGTTAAAGTAGCACTCTGACGTACATGAAGTCTGCGTTTGTGACATGCCGCTCTTAAGCCGAAGAAATGAAGGCAAAGGCTGAGCATGCAATTAAAGACATATAATATAACCATAACAAAGAGTATTATTTAACAAGCTTGGGCATTTAAATGCTCCGTGTCTTGACTAGTGATTAATACATATATATTTTTTGTGATCATTAGAATGCTTCTCCATTCCATTGAATAACAACATAAAAAAGCCCAAATCAAGTTCTGAAAAATATTTATTTTGCCACCATAAGGTACACTTGAGTGCATTGTTTGAACACGTCAGTCAACGCATGGAAAATCTATTTGTAATAAATATTTGTTTTGCTGACATTCTGCGAAACCAGTTACAATGCAAAAATGTTCACATGAGAAAATTTAAGTAAACAAATCCTGTAAGTCTTAAGGTAGGACATAGTAGTACATACAACATGCATCAGAACAACAAACTATATAGGGTAACATGTATCTTGCTTTGTATATAAGTTTCAAATGGTTTTACCAGACTTTTACCAGGTATGGGCTTTAGGGAAAACCACTGTCATTTAAAAAAATATAATACATGCATAACTGCCTCAATATAGTTCTATATCAAGATGTAGGATGTGGATTATCCAGATTGAAATTCACATACACTATGCACCAATTAATTCCCACTACTTTACTGTAATAAAAATAGTTACCTAAGAATATAGATCGTCTTGATTAATACCAGTTTTATAAATAGTTCATTGTAATAATATATGCTTGTTTTATGTATGTTTTAATTTATGGGAATAAGCGTACCTATATGCATAAAAGCAGTTGTGGTTAACACATTTATTTCATTATACTGTATAGGTATATAGGTGTTTGCGTAAACCTATAAAACCACCTGCACATATTAATGATATGGTAATTCCACAGTGAGGGGCATACCCAGGATTTGGTGTCGGACATCAAAACTGTATTATAAGTGACAATTATCGCGAGCGTAACGCAAAAAATTGAGTTAATTTATGCCAAAATCAACCTAAGAAAAATTTGACGAATTTTTGCACTTTTTTTGGTAAAATAACCTATTTTTGGGATTTCTTTGGAGTGGGGCACTTGCTCTACTGCCCCCTGGGTACAGTCTTGTCCACAGTAGCTATTATAGCTATATTTATACCAAGGTGCATAAAAGACTATGCAAACCTAGTTGGGAAATCTTCAAGCACCTTGACATATACCTAGGTAAGTGATTAAATAATAAAGGAAGCCACAATTGTATCGTTAATAATCAAGCCAAGCCTTACTTTCCAGAGTAACGTCATTTTTACTAGAAATTGTCTTGTTGATATTTACACTCTGGTATAAAAATTCTTAAAACAAAAAGGGGAAAAACACTGCCACATGTTTTTTGCCTCCTGGCTAGGTTTACGCAGAGTGCTCCTTACTTAGGATTTTACGCTATCAGTATTAAATTGGAAAACAGGTTTGCATATTTTATGAGATATGATGGAAAATTTGTTGGACTGAGACTCATCTTATACTTCTAAGGATTTGGGATGCTGTTCATTGCACACATCATTCTTGTTCTATGAGTGTTTCTTGTTTTCGCTTGCCATTAAGCCCAACTAGCCCAAACATGCAGAGTGCATGTGGGGAATCCCCACTTGACTTGTGTATTCTTTACTTGTGAATCTTTTCATAATAAACTTGAAGTCTGTTTTCTGACAACTGACAGCCATTCTAATCATCTTTGCGTATCCGCTCACGTTATCTGTAAAAGCTGTAATATGTGATGTGCTGATAGTTATACTCATCTGATTATACAAATGTTTAGTACACACTACACAGGATGTTAAACCTTCCTTCAAATTCTTTAGAAATAAACCATTCAAAACGGATATAAGTAAGTATCGGAGTGCGTGCTCTGAACGAACACACACAGAGACTGCGAACAGACATGCATTCATATAGACAGTCAGACAGACTGAAATTGAAAACCATAAAGCATCTCCGATACTCTCAGAGTCTCAGATACTTAATAAGCTGCACAAACTAATACTGATTGATTCTAATAATTTACCTAAGATTATCCTTGATTTGAAATATAGACTATTCGTGTATAGAAGTGCACATCTTTGTAATTTTAGAGAATTATTTTAAGATAATTTTATTGATTTTAATTTTAGTAGTCCAATATCTTTCATTCTAGTTGTTTTTTGCACCGCGGCAGACTGAAAAACAAATAATTGAAACTTTACTTCATTACATTGACAATGTACACGGGATTACATGTACCTACTACCTAATTGCAAAACAACTTGTTTTCATACAACAACGTGTTGTAAGTACTAATTTCCTGAAAGCGGCAAAGCATTGCTTGCTAGCATCACACAACCTAGTTAAACATACTATTTTACAAGCACTACACACATAGTACGCATAACTATACACGTAAAGAATGTAGTCAATTATTCGTCTGTTGATGCGTGTGAATGTAACACGATACGCGTAATATGATATTTACCTATAAACACATACGTCAAAATAATGATGAAAACCCACACTGTGTCTCTGTTAAAGAAAAGCACAAAAGTTTCAGTTACATACTAAGTTCATTTGTTGTGTGGTAGGTTTAGTGGTAATTAGCATTAAAAGTTGCTTTTTTGCATTTTGTTAATATGAAATGATATATTATGTATAACTATTATGAACAATGTTTCTGCAATGAATTTGTTACGGTTATAACACCAATACTTTATGTAAGCATTTATTAACTGTTACAAATGTACGTGTGATAAACTGATAACTTAAGCTCTGGCGACGAAGAAAGAACCGTCTGCATTTCTCAAATTCTGTGTAAACAGTATCATTAGTAGTTTCGCTTCCTGTAAATTGCTGTAAATTAAAAGTGTATATAAAGGATAGTGTAGCCTGTTTTGTGCGTAAATAATATTATCAGTATTAAACACGGTTATGTAATTGGATTTCCTGACCTTGTCAAGTTAATAAATCTGAATATTTTCATACAATCAATTAAACATAATTTTTACAGGTTTGACATGTAATTCTTCAGCATACATTTTTTATATGAGTATAAAATCTTCCTCTAACTTTTGTGGAGAAAGAAAAATATAAACTACACAAGGTGAATTCGTTTATAATGCTTATAAAATATGCAAAACCTGATTTGCTGTGTAATGGATATGAGTCAGTTTCATAAATAGATGTTAATGAAGAATTGAAGCATTAATTAGTTAAAACATAATAGAAAATAGAATACCATATCAATGATTTCCTGTAATATTATTGGCATTGTAAATAAGTTTTTATTGTGTATTCAATCCACTTTTTAATAACTAAATCCGCCGCAGGTCTTACAATTACAATATGATCATGTAGAATGGAACAAAACTTCCCAAGACTTACTTATTGGCTAATCTGAAAAAATTAGATAAATCCGTGCATGCAGTAAGTGTGGAATTAATAAAGAAAAACACGGTCTTTGTTATTTAATGCAATTTTTTATGTAATGTACTTCAATTGGTAGCTTGAGACTACATAGCTGAGGCACCCATAGAACTCACGTAAAGAAAATGGAATATACCAATATACGATATCATTTTCAGTAACTCTTTTAAGGAAAAAGTGTATGAACTAATCGGAATTATCTACCTGGTAATTTTACCCTTATAGTTATAACATAATGTATACCGGTAGCCTCGTGTATACTTAGCCTATATCATTATCGTTAGGTAGATAATACTAACTATTACATAATACCATACATACATAGACCATACATGTAGGAATACTAGTATTACTAATATGTTACATGAAATTAAATGTTTTAAAATTCTACATGAAGATTCACGAAAGTACAAACAATTGTTCTCTATTATTAACGACTCGGGGAGAACGAGACGAAATAGTTTCACATCAAACCAGTCCTATTCGAATCAAGTGTATGAATTATCACGCTAGTATATATAACCCATAAGAAGGAAAAGATGTTAAAAAATATAGGGATTTCCCATTTCTCTATTATGAACTTTAAAGTTGAAACTGACTGAATGTTACAATTACTGCATCAAGGAAATGAACAATGTAATTTATCTGAGCTTGTAGTTATACTGATAAATATATTACATAATATATGCCTTTTTCGTCTTTGTTGCACTTATATATTTGCTTAAATATTAGATTGCTTGTACACTTTTGATTATAATGTAATTTATAGTTTCTCAAGTTTCAAAAACAATAAAAATATAATTAAATATCTTAGAAATAAACGCAAACTTTCCTCTATTTTATTACTTTATTGCTTAAACTGATTCGGATATTATTTAGATAACAATTATTTTGTTTTGTTGCATCATCCACAACAATTTTAGTCGTGCTTTGGGAACAATGGTATTCACAGCAAGGAATGAATGGGGAAATTTGCTTCACTGACTCGAATAGGTACTTAGGTACGTAGCGTAGGTATATAGTCTAAAACGACAATTCACTGCCATAAATTATCTACATAATATTGCAAATATCACGCTATCTGATATTGTTCTAGTCAATGAAAAAGTACGTGTATAGTAAATAAATAAATAAGACGATTGCTTTCTTTCAGTTCAACTTGAAGAAGCGTGGAAAAACCTGAGAAGATTGTTATGCAGATAGTTTCTGACTATGGGAATATAATGTTTGTGTACTTGTAATACTTGTAAGCAAAGGAATTCAGTTATAAATCATGTAAAATTATTGTCTAACTGTAATCATGATGCAGTGACAATTCAAGTGCATATTGTATTTGTACCGTTCAGCATACCGTGTAGTAGTAATACCGCTTCCTTATTACATTGAATTTTTACCATGATATATGTTACATTTTTCACAAAGTTTTTACTTTTCAATGACGACTGTTACCGGGAACATTTTTATACCCATATATGGCATACCTGCATATTTACTGTATTGTTTACTCAGTAAACTTTACTGTATTGTTTCCAGGTACTAATAGTTGTATTTTGCATCTATAATAGATGCAGATTGTACTCAATACATGAGCTGTTTCATTTCTTGCCAACGTGTGTAGCAAAATCTGATACTGAGAGCGCGTTAGCTTTGGATCATTTGCATTGCAATTTCTCGGGATTCATATGGTGAATATCATTCAGCTTGTCCATGAATTTCATCGAATTTCTAGTCAACTCACGTGTTTAAAAAGTCTTCTTTTAAAATAGCAATAAGTATCTATAGAAAGTACTACTAGAGTAAAACTATTGCTATATTTCCGTACATTATTGCAGAAATAATATTATATACCTAGAGTCCTAATACATACTATTGTCTATTTGTATCGGATTTCGAACTGAATTTTTCTTTGGACCTTACTGCATTTAACATTTAAGGAAAAACAAGGTGATGAGCCTACTGTTACCTAAAAATCCAATGCAATTAATGGATTCCTACATAAAAGCATTCATTGCTTAACTCTCGATCGAGGCACGTGTTTCCACGTGCACATCACAGACCTAGACCTAATGACATACTTCATTATTAAATTTACGTTCCCAATATTAATTTCAAATTCACACTATTTGCTGACTATTGGAGATTGACTTGCGTTAAAGTTTTCGACGTTTACATGTAAATACATTATTCGACATACAAGAAAGCGTCTTCCTGTTGTTATCCCACGCGCGTAGTCAGCTTTAATATATTATTATCTTATCTTTCCTATTTGTATTTCTATTGATGTTTATCAACCTCATTATAAGTTGGATTTATGAGAAATCTAACCATTATAATGGTTTTGAAAATAAGGAAAAGTATGCGTAGATATAAGTTGAAGTGTAAAGTTGAAAATGTAGAAGTATGATTGTCTATTTAATCACAAGTAGGTACGTGGTGATACGTACATGAAAAGCACAGCATGGGAAATATTAATACATTATTTATTACTGGTAGAGTAGTCAGGTAATAAACTTAAATTAATGTGTATTATTTTATCACGCTGCAATATTGTGTCGGATTGATGTATAACATGCATTGGGTAAATGTACCTTTGTTATAAAGTAGCGTGCTGTTGTATCGTTAGATCGTTACCTACTGCAATGACAAAGGCCGTATACATGGGGGAATCTCTACCGAAATTTTGAAAATTACCCTAGAATTTTACGGGTATTTTGGCCCGAAAAGGTGCTGTAGTCAATACTAGTCATTTGCACCCCGAAATCAAATTCTGTGTATGGCCTTGTTAATGACGTCTTTCTTATGTTAATTATGTATATAATAGACAAATTACTTTTGCATTCACATGAAATTAAATACAAAAATTTAGAAATATCTTACAAGTAGCCATGTGCCAATTAAATAGGTATTATTTCAGTGGGAATTCATAACCGCAGTTTACAATCTTCGGCAGCGGGAACCTATTATACTTCACCCCCTCGCTATCCACATTCTCATAATTTCCATGAAATGAAACATGGGTTACACAGGCGTCATTACACTCGCATAATTGTAGCTATTTTACATAATTATTATTTAATATCTACAATTGAAGTTAGTATTTACACTTGCTATATGTAGACTTCTTGTTGCAATTATTTCGAAGGCCAAAGGCCACAACCAAATAAATAAAACTCACTTTTGAAAAACTTTGGTTGTAAAATGTAATGTGGATCAAGGCTGTATGGAGGTTTAATGTGGCAATCGCCTCCCCCTCCCCGGCATTGCAAAAAATAGATTGCTTTATCATAAAATTGCAAAAAAGAGGAAAATTTCCGCTAATTTGTTGAATTTTAGGTTAATTTTACCCCACATTACATCCATTATTAGCACTACTGTATTATTACGTATTACCTTTGGATTCGCATAAAGAGCTGATTTTTTTCGGGGAAGGAAAAGATTAGTTTCTTCTAACAAAGAAAATCCTGCTATACAATCATGGAAGTTCAATGCTATACAATCAGATACGGTAGCCATAAAGACTCAGCATAAAGCATAACTATACTTAAAGGTTAATTTACAAATATTAATTCAGGATTTTAAATATGTTTTCAACACATGTTTAACGTATAAGTTCATTTTGGAGGATTGAGAACCTGAGAACGACCTAACTTAAGATATAAGATTTTGTAAAATCTACAAACTGTTTTAAATATGAACTCGTTCCTTGATTCTGAAAAAGTCCTTTACAGAGTACTAACGAAATTCCAAATTATTTGGAGTGACATAATTATCTGTACAATGTGGTAGCGTATTATATATTTAAATACACAATTGAATTTCCTTACAACTACATTTTGTAATTTTTAGAGATAAATTGATAAGAAACACAGATTGCAATTTTTTGAGAAATAATAAATTGGTATCACACATTACTTGTGATCCTACCTTTCCTATACTTACATATTATTTACAATACAAATATAAGTAGAAATCATGGCTGTATTTATATACAGCATTTGATATCTGGGGTACTACAAGTACAAATGGCTAAAATGGATAAAACCCTTTATTGACAAAAAAACATTATCTAATAATAAGAATGAAAATAAGAAATTCATGTACCCTTAGCGGTTAAGTGTGTGAGCTTAGCATTATTCGCTAAAATTTCCAGGTAGATAACAACACAGATCTTTACGTTTATCGGTTATAAAGAGAAGAGAAACGGTGGGACGTGAGAACTGGGTATTTACAACAGAATAAAATTTACTTTAAATATACACATTATAATGCAGTAACTAATGAATTTTAATATGATTTGTGACGCTGTAGAGAAAACCCCTAAACAAGTTTGCTAGAGAAAAAAGAATAATGAAGGGGTATACGATAAGTTTAGTACGTCAGAGTTATCTTGAAAGTACGTTTATGTAAATGAAAATAATAATAATGATCATCATTAGTTGCACCCCATGCATCTATGTATTTTATACATTTAGTTTAACTCCAAAATCTGTCTGGAGAAGCCGTCATTAAAAGGGGCAAACCAACCTAAAACAATAATGATACACGTACATTTGGTAATAAACGTAGTACACCTATTCAAAAGATGCGACAGACGAGAGATGACCTACTAATCAGAAATATTATGCGTAGTTGCAACTTGCAAGGTTGTAATTGACCTTAATAATGAAGTATTTGTAAAAAATTTAATAAATATTGATATTATGTCTTAATTGGCCATTGTTTTTGCTTGCTGTGATTCAAATGAAAAATGATGCTTTGTATAATTACTAACGTATAATTATCAAGACCAGCTATGCATATTATGCATTAAATATTGGTAAATGTTATAGACCTCTTATTAGGGAATAGTTTCGAGTAGTGCAGCTTAAATTTTTGAAGTTTTATGAACATCATCAACATACAAAGCTATATTTCTTAACATTTTGAACAGAGGAGTTTTGCAGGAAATGCAGAAAAATGCAGCAAAAAGTTTACAATCAGCAATTTCTCAAATATTTACAAGAATTGGTCATTCGCCTTTTGATTGCACGCAAACAACAATTAATTGTTATGTTCTGAAGCTAATTTTTCTCACGCATATCGCGATTCGCCATTCCAGTGTTTAATGAGTTGTGCATGTATGTTTAAGTTAAATAAGCTTATTGTATATTAATAGATTTTAATTAGCTTACAATTTTCAACATGAGCTAGAGTTCTTTCATTAAAAAACTGTTTTCTGTTCTTGGTAGTATAATGAGTGACGTTGGTGAGGAATAACTTCTGCAAACTCCAAAGGCAATAAACATTATAGGAAATGCAACAATTTTCGCATTATCTCCTTCTATATCATTTGCGTTTTTTATTGTAAACCTCAAGTTGTCTAACAGCCTTAATTATAAATTGAAAAGGCAATAGTTTTATTACGCTTAAAAGTAAAAAGTGCTTTAGTACACGTGTATTCTATCTGTAGTAGGTACCTATTTACATTTAATTTGAGGGTTTTTTAAAGTCAGGTGTAGCTTTGGAAATCCCTTGAAACATGATTATTAATAAGCACCTTTACGCTAAACTGATACTAACCATATTTCAATGTTAATATGTCTGTCGGAAAAACTTTGTGCTGCTGCACACAATTAAATAGTAGGTATGCACTATGCACGTATTTGTATTTTGTATTCGTACAGCTCAAACGCATATAAAAATGACGCTTGTTGCTTACATCATTGCTTCTATCGTTCTATCTAAAAAGAGGATCACAATAAAATGAAAATGTGATTTTTGAGAATGTAGTGCAAAGGTGTTTTGTACTCTTAAATCCTTCCTTCTACAATATATCTTGAGAAAAACTCAAGAAACAAATACATAGATACCTAAATGCATGCAGTTTTTTCTTTCTAAACTAGTGCCAATATGCATAAGTATTATATTCCTATATATACTCATTAATTATGATATGAGTCATTGCTCTCCGGACAATGTCAATGAGCAGCCACTTATAATTTAAGTCATTCAACATTTGTGAAACGAATACCCGACTGGAGATGCAGATGTATTAAAATCTTAGGAAATTATTTGTCCTTCTTTACCCAAAAGAATTCGGGCTTGGATTCACCAACAACCGTATAGGAAATAACATGGTATTGTCTGAACAATCTGAATGAATTTGTGAATATGAAATTAAATGGGACGGGAGAATAAATGTGTGCGATAAATAAAATGAACTACCCGACAGTTTGACTTTATTCATCAATTGAAATCAATTTCTTATGTATCCGCACCAGTGGAACTCTTACATGTACATTTTGAATTTACTTTTTACATTATTTGACATTATGACAATATTGCATAGATAGCACACAATCACTCTACATAAGATTGGTTAATTATTAGGAATATTTATTGATATTTACTTAACTGAACATGGGTTCAAGTCATTTGTGTATATAGAGTCAAGGTTTTTACACAAAGTTTCCACACACTTTTCAGATCGGAGTATAGGTTACAAGTATATTATAAATTAAGTACATATTACATATAGTATAGAATACACAGTACAGTACCGAGAGTTCAGTATCGTAGTATAGTAATAGTATAGTAGAAGATAAATACATATTTTATTATGTCATTGAGTGTAATTGTAATTGTAAGTTGTCGCAATCGCAATTCTTAGATAATCAATCACGTAGCTAAGTTTTAACTTTGTCTCTAGCAACTTTTTACAGTATATAGTTCAATATAGTATTAGGTAAGTCAATATATTCAATTCATTCAACAACTGTCTGATCTGAACTGCATATATATACACAAACTACTAGTACTCATTTTATTACTCATACAATACAATACACAAGGCTCAAGGGTCCTAAACATTTTCAGCTGTAATCAGAGTACAAGGATTGACAAGTACCCATACCAATACACTACAGAAATAATTCATACACAGTAGCAGTCATAGTGGTCATGTCATAATATTGTATAGTATGTAGGTGTAAGTGTTTTTCAAGTGTTTAATGTAAGTATAATACGTAGCGTATGTATAGAATATATCGCAGTTTATAATTAAGTAACCATAAATAAATACATGATGTGTGTGTACCAGTTACATTTTACATTCATCAACTACAACGAGTAATATTTGTCAAACAGAATACTTTCACTATGTAATTCAATATCAAAAACTTGTCATAAACACATGTGCTAAAGATGTATCGTTTCATTTGCAAGAGCGATGTACACATAATAATATTTCCTAGTTGTATGTATGTAGATAATATTTTATAGAATAGATAAAGAGTACAGGTAGAATACGTTGTAGATTAGTAGTGTAGTAATTGTAGAATAATAATTAGATTGTAATGTAACTGTAGGTACCAATATAAGTAAATGTAATTATAATGGCATTCAAGCTTCTTTTAAAACTGTCTTCATCACCAAATCTACTTTGTCAACATTTTAATTATAAGGTACTAACAATAATGCCTTTACCTTATGTGAATGCAGATCCTGCTGCAATTCCATTCAAAGTAACGACATTACATTTCATTTCAAGCAGGGAAATATTTAACACTAATTTCTTTATTAGTATTTTGCTAGCATTCAAATTCAATGATGGATACTGTACTTATATAGCTTTTGACTAATTTTAGCTTTTAACTAATTTTAGCTTTTAACTAATTTTAGCTTTTAACTAATTTTAGCTTTTAACTAATTTAGCTTTTAGCTAATTTTAGCTTTTAACTAATTTTACCTTTAACTAATTTTAGTAAGAGTGAGGGTAAGTAAAGCCTTATAGAATTGTGAATCTAGTAATCATTAGTTTGATCAAGGATTAGTAAATGCATAGCTTTGTAAATGCATACAGTACTTTTTTAACTGGTCTGAGATAAAAGACTTCTATATGTCTGTAATAAATGTGCTTGTAGATTTATATTAAGGTTTTATTATGAGGGTTGAGAGATTGTATGTAGAATTTAATAGAAAATTGTCCAATGAAGTTGGAATGGAGAAAGCATTGTGTAAGTATTTAGATTTAGGTGTAGTGTGTAATGGTAGTAATAGAATTCAAAGTTAGTAGTTTTCTATTGAATAAGGCTTTGGCTAAAATTCAACATGTTTTCTTGGTTGGACAATGGTTACATTATAATTACAAAGAACAATGAGTGATTTGGATGTACCTGTACATACCTGCACTAATTATATTAAAAGTTTTGTCTGTCTGCTGTATAAATGTTTACTAGCTTAACGTTTTCGTTTTTGTAATTCAATGGGATTCGCTATATTCCTAAGCTAAAATTGTTTTGAAGAGAGAAATTTGGGTTTTATTTTGTAAAAAGATAGGTATTATTGGAAGGAAGGATTCAATACGAGAAATTTTCAGCTGATTTGACTAATTTTCTTTTTGTATCATCATATAATCTCTGGTGGGATACCCTTCACTTTGAAAAAGTTTTATTTCGATAGTTTTGAATTTTTACATGATTTAATTCATTGTAGATTGAATTTTAAATGTTAATACATAAGTGAGAATGTCAAATTCAATTCTCAGTATCGGTTCTTCGTTTCACTATTTTCAGAATTCTGAAGATTCACTGTTTTCATTAAAATTACGAATTACAAATAGATACTTCCGAAACGAAAGCAAAGACTGGAAATTATCATGCAAATGAGTTTTCATACAAAAAATCGTGTTTCAAGAAGATTATTATTGAGACCAGGGAAGTTGTGTTTTTGTTGTCAGAAAGATTGAGTAAATAAGTAATGGATTCTTATAACAATGTCATTTTGTATTGTGTATATGCTAGTAATAAATCATACAGTACAATACAGTCGTACAATCATTCATTAACAGATTAACACACACCTCATGAAATGCTTATCAACTTAAGTAAGATACACAAAAATGAATGGATTGCACAACAAAACGTCATGCTTTCACTCATACCCAACATGGTTTCATATTTAGGTACATACTATAGGAATACACACAATATTATAATCATCAAGTCAAAGGTTTTCTGAGCAAATCATATCAGTGATCAGTGTCATAGAGCAACTGCCATAATTTTTCATTATGAAAATACATTACACTTCGGGATCAGCAGAACATTGTTAGAAAATGCTACTGGTGGTGTGTGTATAATGTACAATTAGTCAGTATGGATCAACTTACATCACATAAGTCAGTCAGTCCTCTGATAAATCTGAAATCGTTCCAACCAAATCGTATGCAAAATAAAAAATGATAAACACAAACGCACAGTTTTTAAAACTTTCAACTGCAATGTAATGCACTACATACTAATCAATGTAAGTTGTGGATGCGGATTACTTTCACTAATTCAATTAGCAATCCCGTGCAAGTCATTCTTCTTTTATACCAAAAGGTTTCGGCTGTGCTAAAAGTGTAAGTAAATCATGCATTGCTCATAGCAAACAATAAACACACTAAAACGTATTTAAGGACGCAACAAAAATCATGAAAACAAATTGTTGACAAACAAAGGCAATGTAATAAATTCCTCAAGGATGCATCGTAGTTGTATTTATCTTTCATTCAAATCCAAACAATTATTAATTACCGGAGCATTTTGTTATTTTCCAAAAACCCAACAAAACCAGCACAGATAAATCTTAATTGTGTTAAATAAATTACGCCATCATGCACAGTCATATGATGTCTCTAGTGTATACAATACAATTGCAATGCTTGTGTGTATAGTACACATGCATTTCTATGTATTTGTATTTCCAGTGTCCGAATAATCAATGTGTGTGTTCTTTAAACTACATGCACAAATACATAATTACATTCTTGCCTATTTTAGCATGTATTATTAAGTAGTATTTTTCTATTAATTTAATGATTTCGCTGTAATGTAATCGTATTTTCTTTTCATCCTTCCTGTAATAATACACCGGCATAAATAAATCACTCGTAAAGCAGCTTCTTGAACTAATTATATAGCATTACACATTCACATCGTAATCTTGTTTTTACTTTGTAACCTATATTATAAGGGTATCTAAGAAATCTAAATAAATTGTTTTCACAGTATTCGCAATTTATTACACTATAATAATAATATGCATTCGCAGTCATCAAATACGTAGATCCAATTTAAAAATGTAATTTTTATCATTGTAGCTGCACATAATATTATATTTTAGAATAATATACCATTAAACAAGATACTACACATTTCATTGTACATAACAAACATTTTATCTTTATCATAACTGCAATAAAAAAGCAAAAACAACTTGCACTAGTTTACTTTTAGTAAAGCAATAATATTAGTGTATTTTTATTAATAATAAACAACATGCCTAGCAAAGTTAAAAACAAGTTGAATGTGAATCATTTAATTTAATGTGGTAGCTACAAATACTTGGTGTGTGTGAATTAATAATTAAATAAATTTTTAAGGCTATGAATTTTGTTTACTTAAAACATTTATGTAGTAAAGGGATTTCTTGTTTCTGTTTTCTGTAGCATGTTCCCTTAAGGTTTCTGTTTTTCTGATACATGATTCTATTTACGTACAGGAACAGTTTATAATTTATAAATGAATTGTGTAAACATCAACTAAAATGCTAAATGGAAGGGTTTATGTATAAGATGTGTCTACATGATGGCTGTATGGATTTAAGAGAAGAGTAGCAGTAGTAAGGCATATTATGTAATGTATGAAAAGGTGAATCATATGGACAACCCCACATTTTAAATGTATATAAATCATCATTTTCCAATTTTAAAATATTATAGTAGTTTTGTGAGCGTAAACAATTAGCATTAATAAGATAATCATAAGTTTAAACACTCGTACATGTAAATCCTAATGAGACTAAATTAAATGCTAGTAGCTTTTAGTCGGGTTAAACGGGTACAACTCAACCAGTTTCGTAAATGTAGTAAATACAAAGCTCAAACGTGAATTCGCATTGCTCGTGTGTACAAATTCATTGTTTTCAATAGTATGACAATCGCAATAGTGTATAATACAGTCAAAGTATTAGTCTACTGACAGTATTAATTTATCATGTCCTTAGTATCAGTAGGTAGGTCGGTATATTTAGCAGGTATAATAATATTTTAAGGTACCTTTTGTAATAAAATGATTGTTCGAAGGTGAAAACAAGTTATTTTAGAAAAACAACGTTGGTGTGTATTATTATAATGTATAATTTATAATGTAGTGTTAATTAATAGAGATTTTTAACACGGCAAATTATACACTGAGCTTGAGCCTAATGTACATAAGTATTTTAAGTATGTAAACTTTATTATTTGATACAATCTATTAAAGAGGTATGTTTGTTTCCATTTTTGTCGTAAGAAAAGGTGTAATAACTTAATAACCAACAAACAGACGTAATAAGACAATAATTGTAATCAAATAAGAACAATAATATACAATGTACAATCAATCCTTCTCATGCACAATAACAAAACAGCAATTAAACAATAGTTTCACCAATTTTACACAGGCTTATAGAATATCATAGTAATCAAAAGAGACTGAAAGTACCTGCTGTTGTAAACATAATTCTACCTTTCTACCTACAAAAAGTACCCAGTAGGTACTTTACTCATTGTATACTTGAAGAATACCTTTACTCAATAAAATTGAAAGTGTAACAATAATTGTAGTACATAATATATTTCTAAGAATCATGTGTAGCTAATTATGTAATTGTTTTAGATTTTGCTGCAACAACAACACACTTTCAAAGTTCAGAGTTCAGACGAATGGATGAAAAGCTCAAATAGTATTGAAATAGGGATGAAAGAAATAAATAGAAAAGACTACAGTAATTCATACAATATACTTGCATAAGATTCTGAGCTATGCCACATGTATAAGGTCTAGTAATAATAATCATCATTAACTTTAATCCTTCATTTCATTCGTCCACATTTCATTCCTTCGTAATAATGCAATTGAAATTGAATCCCATGAAAATCTCTGC
The DNA here is from genome assembly GCA_034694085.1 of Pogonognathellus longicornis. NCBI lineage: Eukaryota > Metazoa > Arthropoda > Collembola > Entomobryomorpha > Tomoceridae > Pogonognathellus > Pogonognathellus longicornis. The sequence goes on along the minus strand of JAQFYB010001400.1, from coordinate 834 downwards.
GCTATAAGGCTACACGGCTAATTAAAGCTATTGTAATTTTATATATGCTGCTATCCGATACACATCATTCCCTTATTCTTTTCTTATTTTCTTAACTCCCGTCTCGTATGTTTATGTCTCCCCTGCTCCACTAATCAACTAACTAATCCACAACAACGTACATGACAGTAATGACAACAACAACAACAAAGTCTTCGGTTTTGTATGATTGATTGATTTGATAATTTGATATTATAGTACACATAATGATACATTACAGTAATTGCACACGATTGTTAGTTTTTTACTCATTTGTTTATGTACATCTAGATCTACGGTCTAAGTACTAAGTACGTAAGTAATCCTACATCGTCATCGTCTCTGTTATTCCTATTCTTACTTGTATTCTTTTATACTGATGTACAAGTACAACCTACAACACCAGAGTACTCTTATTTACATTACACGTCATACGACCAACTAAAAAGTACTTTTAGTTTGGTGGTACAAGTATAAGTACTTAATTCTTCTGGCCTATATGCTCGTATTATTCACTCTAAGGGTACACTAACTAATTACTATCCCTAGGTACTTTAACTAATTCTCCTAACTAATAGTTGTATAGATTCTAAAGGCATTGTTTCCTACACAGTTCTAAAACTCTATTCCTAGATACTTGTTCAGTTATTAATTAGTATTATATTTTTATTAGTATGTTGTATTGTATTATTCCACCTTACATAAATCCTTAGCTTTAGAATCTGTACCAGTTCATAATAATAATGTAAGTATACGCGGATAATAATTGTACGCAATATTAACACACGAACCATCCTATATGTATTGTATGTATGT
>JAQFYB010001399.1:0-33044 GCA_034694085.1 Pogonognathellus longicornis | reverse complement strand
CTTCATAATAAAGGGCCCACTGAAGCCCAAAATGATGATTTTGAACCAGGGCCCACTGAACCTAGGATAGCCACTGGGAGTCATAGCTCAGTTTGCGAAATTCTTAACACGTTGTTACTGAATTTGCCAAAAAACAATCAGGTTATTCAATTTTGGGTGCCACGACCATCATTGCTTTGATTAGAATTAAGCAAAGTCCATATTTTAAGTTGTCGGTACACATGAAAGACTGATTGAAACGCATTCGGTATTAAATGTGTCAATCGGTAATCGTCAAGTTTAAAAAATTTGGATTCCATTGAGATATTCTTGTAGAAAGGTAAATCATTGAAAGATATAATAATGTTTGTTGTGTTGTGACATAACAAAAAAATCGAAAAACTCCTATGGGAGGAGTCCATCATTCCGTATAAACAACGGTATGAAAGAATATACTTCTATTCTAATATGAGCAGTGTTATTACAATACTACTGCTGATCCCGAGTAAATCAATGTTGTCCTTCAATCCAATATGGATCGAGAAAGTACACATACATATACAACGTACTCAAAAAATTGCATGATAGAAAATGCAATTGTCAGTAATTACTCTCATTGTCTTTATTTAAATTCTGAAATATTTTATTGTGATATGCCTTGTATCTAAGCCTAGAAATGACAATTATTATAATTTAGTTGTCTATGTATTTTCCTAATGACTGTGTCATACTGCATTGTTTTAAACTCTAACATGTATCCTTCAGTCACACCAACATTCAATTTAATTTAAACTTTGAACGCCAGAATGGAATTGGAGTTTCAGATGAACAGGGTTGTTTCTGTATTCGTTTTATACTTTTATATAGCTACATAGGTAGGTAGTTTATATATTTTACATGCACATGAAAAGGTTCGTAAAACTATTAATTAAGTAGGTATATAAAATGCAAAGTACAAGGCTACCCAATTGCTGAGTCATAATAGGGTGTTAAATATTTCAATACAAATATTAAATATTACAATAATAAGAAATAGTAACTTTATTTTCAGGTTTTTTAAACCTTGTATATATTACAATACTATATTTTATGCAACATATAATAACCTGCATAGATAATGTGCCGCTGAATTTTTCGCCATGACGAAACCTTTCATCTAGGAGGGACAAAACTGCAATAATACAGCCTTGTTCTTTAGTTTAGACCCTTATATTGGGATTGAAATTGCTCTCTCAAGAATTTTAAATGCGTGGACACTACAGATGTGAACTACAAAAATGTCTTCCTGTTCTTTGATCTGGTGAAATCAATTCCATCCATAAATTATTCATGGAATTGTCGATCTGCATATTGCTAAAATCTTTTAACGATGCGGCTAAAATTCGTTGTGAAAAGTCTATTTCCACATGTCGCACCCCATAATGTTGTCATTGGTCGCCAAAATGCCGTTTGTATCTGAAACAGTAAAACGACAATTATTATAATACGTTAATTAAATTTGTGAAAGCCAATTTAGTCGAGCAGGTGCCCGTACAAAAATGAATCCTATCTTATAATCTGTAAGTACGGTTAGATATTAAAACTACTCTTTTAAATAATTTAGTCAGTTTCTGGCTAACACCGACCTACAATGGGTTAAATCTTACTGATTGGTTGATCTAAATGAAGGATTTTATTTCAGAATTGATCGACATTAATTTTTGTGGCCTCATTTGGCAACATTTCGGCTAAAGGTAGAAGCGGAAATTTGTGGCGAAGTTATACAAATAGAATATAAAAGAGTAGGTTTTTCGTCGGTTTTGGAAGACCTTTGTTTGAAATTGTAGCATCTAGTTGTTTTTGTAGCATCTAAGAACCGTGTTATTTATGACACGTTTTTTGACATGACATGATAAAGCCATAATTGCTTTTACGTAAACATGATCAAACTAAAGGAGATATCAATAACCTTTGTATCTATCAAATTTTCTACCTTTATGTCGCCCTTGGCAGCGTAATAAGTGTTCAAAAAATCACATATTTGGCCAGGGCTGTAGTCATTCTCAGCCATTGCCTGAAATTAAGTTTTATTTATTTCAATCATCAAACTCACTGCTTACTGCATTTCTAACTTTTGTGAAAAGTAGCTGATGAACATGCGCGTAACTTGATCAAGGGAATAATCATTTTCCGCCATAACCTGAAACTTTTTATTAAATATTTCTGTCTAGGTATACGAGGAAATGGCGAGAATTTTGCAACCAAATAAATAAGTCTGGCTCTTGACCGCGCTTTTAATGTTTTGATGGTGATACGAATTCCATGGGAAATGGTAGCCACTCATGGATATTTAAAAAGTCAAAACATTTTGCTGAAAACATTGTTCCGAAGGTATTTTGAATGAGGATGATACGTTTGTAATGTATATCATAACATTGTAAAACTAATCTATGGTAAAAGAAAATGTTACATGTTATGTTATATACCTATACATGCCTATAAAAAATGAAGAATGTTAATACTTTTCTTTGCATTACTTCATCCATTCTTAAATGAATGAAAGTTCTTTGTAATGCAATAGATGGTAAATTATGTACAATATCCAACATTTACGAATCCCATTAGACCTGCTGTTTAATAGTTTGTTAACATGTAAAGAGAATTTTTAAATTGCCAAGTAGGCTTTTCCTAACACTATGACATTCAAATGTGATATATTTAAATGTTTTTTAAACATCAAAATCTTCATTCGTATGACGCTATTCAAGAAGTATCAATCCACAAAATTAAGAAACTTCTCAACGAAACGGATTTCAATTACCGACAAGCGGCTTTTAATTTTTTGCAATTTTAACCATTCAATATACATTCATACCCAGAAGCGCAGAGGGACAACAAATGAAGTCCAGGAAATGAACACTGTAAATTGAGAATAACAGCAAGAACAGCACGCTAAGTTCAATGGGGTGCAACGCCAGAAATCCTCAAAGTAATTTGCGATACATGATAGCCATTGGACAAACACAATGTCTGATGCTAGGTCTGATGTTATGTCGACTCCATTAAAATCCTAATTAGAAAAATGAAAGTTTTGTTTTTAAAAAAGGAAGTAATTAATTAACATGTACGTAATTTGCTGTTTTTCTGACTTTGTTGACAAAGTATGCATGATATATAGTTCATTACATTTCGTTAGTATTGCAATGAATTAATTGGACGATCAAATCACCCATGGGCTTTTGTATTTTTACTATATTGAAGTTTTTGTGTCGGTAAATCTATGCAATCTACTGATTTATTAATGTCTTGCATTAAGCTAATTGTCCAAAATCCTTTCTTTCGTGAAGATTTTGCTTTGATAACAGTTAACATGGTAAATTAACTACTAAATCAAAAGTGATTTTTTAAACGCACCATCTCCATGATCCAATTCATGTTTGCCATTAGTGTTACCTAATTTAATTTGTGAATTGTTCATTAAAATAAGGCATGTATTTAATGGGGCAATAAATAAAAGAATTCGACCATAAAAAAGCTGGAGATTGGCACTTTGAAATAAGCCATAAAAAACAACAAGAAAAATGTACTGCGGCCATAACTGTAGAATTAGCCCTCGACGTCTCGTAAGGTGTCTTATAATGTCGATGTTGTATTTGTTAGAAACTATTATAGGATTTTTAGATGTATATACACTTCACTGGCAATAAGGTTGAACTCCGTTGCTTTGCATGGAGACATACATAGTACTGGTGGTAACGGGCAGATATTTTCCAACTCGAACCCGCCCGAACCCGACTCGAAGTTTTTGATTACATGATTATGTTGGTGGGACTATTGACTATGAAGCTTCAATATTTCTATTTTAAATATTTCCCAATCGTCTTGAGTTCCACTAACAATATATACAATGACTCCATGTTGTACATTTCCAGCCCGAACCCAACTGGAAGTTGTACATTTGTTGCCCGAACTCGCCCGAACCCTAAACAGCTGCAAAGTTTTGCTGCCCGAAAACGAGTTCGGGCGAACGAGCAACGAGCTGGCTCGGCTCGTTACCACCTCTAATACATAGTCCATTTCATTCTTGACAATAACAATCAATGACAATGATTTCAAGCATTAATCACAGAATTTCATATTATATTTCCTACGGCTAACATTACAGTTTTATAATTTTTTTAATATGGCTGAATTCCAGAATTAAAAAAATATATGGCCTGCTTCTTTTATTTTTTTATGGCCTCATTACCATGGCCAATTCCTTTTATTTATGGGCCCATTAAAAATAAGTCTTAAAATAATGTAAAAGTGAAATGTAAAATATAAACCTGTTTTACAAAGTATTTGTACATTAGTATTTAGATTGAGAGCTTTATGTTGGTATTTATACTAGATAAATAATGTTGTTTTTTAATAATGATACTGTATAGTAATTGGGTGTTGCAAGTAGTATTTGTACCATAGACCAACTATTTATAATTTATTTTACTAATTAAATTTTAATTGTGTAACTATATTGTATGATATGAAGTCCTCTGTTTTAATAAGTACTTTAAGCTATAAGAGCAAAAATAAATTATGTAATACAAGGTTTCTGATTTTGATTGCAAATTATTTATTAATATTAATTAAATGTTATATACTGAGGCTATATATAATATTAAAAATAAATTATATTATATGGTACCTACTTCACCATTTGTAAAGAATAATGTACGATTTACATGGCCGTGCGACTTTACTACTATTTTTTAAATGTTTCATTTGCTGTACAGTTTGATTCAAGGGACTCGGGTGAGTACGGTCAAAATTACTTAGGTCATCTACTTTAGCCTCTATCAGCGTCAAATTGTAATGGAAACGCAAGCATTAATTACGAGTATGAGAATTAGAAAAGCAAAGATTTGACTTCCAAGGAGGGGTTTGAGGAGAAAACGACAGAGGAAAATGTTTCCATTGGTGTCAGAAGTGACGTAGTAAAGTTAAATTTCGAATGTCAAGAGGTCGTGGAGGTCAACGAACTTATTGTTAACTACCAGGAATGTACTATGAATGAACCACAGAATTGGCTGAATTTTTGGGATATGTTATGGAGATTTATTCAGATCGGCGTCTACTCATGTTTTGAGCAAAAGCGTCAATAAAAATGATTATGATTATTATATATTGTTGTTATACAGATATGTGAAAGTGAAATTTAAAATGCGAAGCTGAACTAAATTATAAACTGCTTTGAATGAAAAGTCTACAATCACTAAAGTAGAGCTCATGTAGCCGAAAACTACAATTTCTATGCTTTTTTTCCCGTGCGCAGAGCGGGGTTTAATTGATTAATAGTTAATATTTAATATCATTGTACATTTTTTGGGACCAACCAACATGCAAAATTGATTGAACTTTTAACGATTTCGATCTGGATGGACTCTGCAATTGAAGAACAACATTTTCCGACGAATTAGATTGGTTCTTTTCGTCTGGTTGAGTTATCTTTTGTTTTAATGTTACATTGCTTGAACATTTGATAATTTAAGCATATCTATTAGAGCGTCTAGAGGGTCGCCTTTTTCCAGCCCAACCCTATCTGGCTCCTCGAGCATGCCAACCCAACCCTAACCCTTCGATTTTATCTTTTATCCAACCCCGCCCAACACCCTGACCCAATTTTCAGCAACCCAACCCAAACCTAATTTACAAGAACTGTTTTCGCCCAGATTTATATAGTATGCTCTTTTTACCATGCTAATCCTAGCCACTTTTTGTCATATTTAAAGATCTCTTTACATTGAATGAACATAATACAATTTTAAATACTATTTTTGTACTTTATGCCATGCAAGTGATCCAAAAAATGGCTTTAATTGCTTATTTGAACTACACTACCGTGTGAATTTGAACTTTTACAACATTTTTCCAACCAGAACAAAATTATGCTGAACCCAACCCAACCCGACAATTTTTTACCTAGACCCAACCAACCTGACCCCAACCCGTTGACCTTGATGGTAATTGTATGACTCGAACCCAACCTTCAACCCATAGGGTTGGGCCATCCCTAGTGTTTCGGGTTGGGCTAGACGCTCTAATATCTATCCACATTTATATGATTTTGTCATGCTGGTAGAGTGTATAGGAATATTAGTTAGAATGTAGGTGGTTCCTTTGAGGGGGTTCCTTTTGGGTCTTGATTTATTGTGTCAAACAACTTCCCTCTGCTAAGATTTCACTTAGCAACGTTTAGCAAACATTACACAATAAAATAAAAAGTCCGTCGAAATATCTGTAAGTATAACGTAAACTTGAGGAAATACATTAATTATACAATGAAACTATTAAATATTAATGTACAATGTACATAATATTTACATTTTAGGTGTACCTAATTCCTATAGCACAATTGTACTGAAATCGTATAAAATATAATAAATGGCGATCCTTTGTATTGCAAAAGTAAGAGCAGAAATAATTTTTAGTTGGTTTTAACTGTGAGTGGTGTGTAACAATTTATTGACTAAACTCTATTGTTTTAGCTGTTGAAGTAAATTATCAGTAATTCAGAGCTCTATACTGATAACTTTACATTGATATAGCTAAACATACTTCAAATTGTACATTAACCTATAACCTACGGAGAAGCACCAATTGTGTAACACTAAACCCAATTCGGAAAGTCCTTTTGAAGTTAAATTTGTACAATTGTCTGAACAAAAAGCTGAAAGTTTTACAAAAGTAAAAACATCGTAGCACAATTGTGACGAATATAATTGTGATCCAAGATGGTGACCCAATTTTCGATTAAAGTTTTAAGAAGTTATGTATCGTGGGGAAATTTTTGTGAGCTGTTCCGTTTAGCTGGGATGCAGCTACAGATTTGGGCTAATACTAGAAATACACTACTTCTAAGTGGCTACGGATCAAGTGGTGGAGCTTTGTGGCGTACGCATATTTCATTATTACCTTTCATATAAGGGCAAAAACAACGTTCACTTTTAATTCCTACCTTTAAATGCAGCACTACGTAAGTAATACACATACCAAGCAATGTTCAAATTTCGTTTTTCATCTGGAGTCCTCATTACTACCAAATATCAATGACTTCCTTACCTGGACAGTTAATTAGCAGTGTAATTGATGAGTGCCGTATCACCAGTAATTAAAATATCTAAATTCACAGTAGTTTTTAAGAAAACATATATTTTCTCTCTTTCTTTCACAATTCTTGCAAAAACAATAAAAATAAAAGGATTATAAAATACCAAACAATAATGAGTTCTCGTTGGGCAAGAGATGCGCTAAGGACAAGTCTTTCTATTTGTGACAAACTCCACTTTGGACCATTTACTTACAATGATAGAACAGAAAGCATTGACATTGTAAAAAGCAAATCAAGAATTATCTTTTATTACTTGGGATGGATTGCTGCGACATTTGTGCAAATCTATTTTATTGTATTCTTTCTGGTACAAATTTTGGTAACACCCACTCCTTACGGAACAGTGTTGACCCTATTGAATCTAATGTATTTCGCCGTGGGAGGTTTTGTATTCTCAACCAATGTCCCTTTTCTAATCTCTTTGGATGATTCAGAATTCATCTTCAACGTTTATTTAACCTTCGATAGGAATCTCTCCCGTAAGAAATTTTGACCTTTACATCAGAATTACATTTAAGTCAAAAAAATTTTGTCCTGTGCTCAATAATCTAATTATTTAAATATGATTTTGTCAGGAGTGTTTAACAAAGACTTGGAGAAGCGTTTGGAGCAATTTGATTTCATTGGATTCTCAATCTATTTTGGAAGTGGGATATGTGCAATGGCTCTGTTAGTTGTATCGCCTTTCATAGCTTTAATATTAGAAGAGCACCCATTGACTCCTTTATTAGATTTGCTTTCCCCTTCTTTATCTCACCATTTTTTGTCAAACATATGCAGTGCAGTGTTTATATTTTTGTTGTTCTCATTTTATTACTTTTCCTGCAATTTCCTTTTGATATTTGTAGTGTTATACATCATTTCCTACAATATTTTTACCAGCCTTCTCATTTACAAGCCTCTTCGTCCTATAAAGACGCATATAAATATCAAATCTGCTCTTAAGGCTCATCCAATGCAATATTTGATTTCTGTTATTGGAAATAGAATGGTCAGAGTTATTGCTCCTCCACTGAAGGCGTTTGGTTTTCTGACTCATTTAATTGCAATATATGGCACAATCCGTTTGTACAAACCTATGGGATTGCCGTTGTATCTAATGTGTCCAATGATAAATGTTGTAGCATTCATACTTGAAATATTGGCCCTTCAAAATGTTGGAAAATCCAACACCAATTCAATTGAATTCATTAAATCATGGCGAGGTCATCCTGAGAGCACTAGAATTACAAGAAGGACTATCAAATCCTTCCGTCCCATACACATCGAAGTAGGTTGTTTCTATCATTGTAAAAGGAGCACATTTGCAACATATATGTTCACTCTCATCAACTATAGTATCAATTTGTTGATGAACGTTAAACCATAAAATACAAAACTGAAAAAAATCTCGTGTCAGAAAAGTTTCAAGCTTTACAATGTATATAATATTCAATCTGCTGACTGTGAACTTTCGACTGCGAAGTAATCATAAAAGAAAAACTTGACAAGGTACTGTACTGTGTAATATCTACGTATTATGTTATTATGTATACAGTAAACATGGCTAAGGTCGCTCTCGTTCAAATACCTGGAATAAGTTCATGTTTGTATACGAACTTAATGAAGTATAAATTAGAAAATCTCAAAGCAAAAACATAAACGTTTATTTCAAACTGGCAATATTATTGAGAATGATTTAATGCTTAGTATTCATGTGGCAGAATGTATTAGTGTTGTAAATCTGAGATATTATCTAGGATTTTCGCATTTCAATTGGAATCGGATTTCTTTAGTTGTTTAAAGTTCAGATTATTTTCAATCTTCCAAACTAGTTGACAATTATATTAAACGTTCAGCATAATTTTGTAAAAAATCAAACCTTTACCAAGCGACCCAGCCATACACAATATTACATGGTTGTTTACGAATGGCTTAATAGTAATACAAAATTTAAAAATCGGTAGGTATGTGTCTATGGAGAGAAATTTGCTTAAAAGACAGCAATTGACTTCGCACGTTAAAGTAAACGTGATAGCAATGTTAATGTTTAAATATGGAATACACTAATCCCATAGAGTGTATAAGAAAGTATTGTTTGAAACTCATGAAAAATTCATAAGAATACGTAGTACCATCACTTTAATAAATTGTATTACATGTATAAGAATTTTTTGCTATAAGTTTGTACGTAACGAAAGTAGCTCATTGTCAAACAACGTGCTCACTTCTATGTACATAACAAAATATTTAAGTCATGCTGTATGAAGTCGCCAAGACAACGGTATTATAGTCGCTGAATGTCGTTTGTATTGAAAAAGCATATTAAACTATATACAATGAAATGTATGTAATTTACCATTGTCATTGTCATTGTCACCAATTTCCTATAAACAAAGTGTCTACACTCGTATATTGCAACCAATGTCATGCCTCGTCTACTGGGAACAAACAAGCAATTAGATTCCCCCACCGAAATCCGAAAAGAGATTATAATTATGTTGGTGTAAAGTGGAAAAAGTTGTGATAACTATGGTCCAAGTTAAAGGCATTTAAATTTTTATAAATAATATTTTTCATGTATTTCCTATTTCATGAAAATGCATTCATTCGGGGGTGAACGGCAAGGTTATATATTTTTCTGGGGGTCAAATCTCAATATGTGGTAAAAAAATAATGGTATTGGTATATACGCGCGTAGCAGGAGAAAAACAATCAATGTAACTCACACCCATGGCAAATCCATCGAATTTGCGTGTTGCGCGAGCATTTTTTTCGTTTTTTCACTTTTATTACTGTACCAATTTATTCTGGGGGGGGGGTGCAAGTGCACCATTGCTACGTTACCTTTTCACTTTTAGTTCATTTATAAATGCCAACAGTTGGTGTTTATAATGTCCAGTGTTCATGCAGTAAAATCAAATACACTATGACTCACTCTGTGCATCGTACCAGCAAATTCAGAAACAAGTAATGTTCAGCAGGCAGAGGACTAGTGATTATTGAACTTAATCTCACCTAACCTTTGTTTTGTTGACTTTGTACCTTCTTAAAATAATATCGACTAACATTATACTTGCCTGCATTACATTATCTATACAGTTGATTCCATTGTTATGCAATACTCACTTTATTTACTGGTACTTATATAGCTATAGGTAGCAACTCAATTATTGCATACTTCTTAATTAGTACATGTAGGTACCGGAGTATTTTACAAAACCCGAAACCCAACCCAATCGAGTTTAAATTGGGTTGGGTTACCAATTTCAGACTTGTAATGGGTTTAATGTTGGGTTAGGTTCCATAAAATTGAATTGAGACTTGGTTGGTTTGCTACTGTTGGATCAAAAATATTAGACATTTGGCAATTATTCTAGGTTACGTGGAGAACCATTTTGATTGATTTTTTTGATACAGTTTAAGTATTTTATAAATCCGCTTAAATATATTGTTGTTATAGAAATCGTGTCATATTAGTATATTGTCCACCAACCTCACATTTTTCTCAACAGGGAATTTGAGATTTTAGGTGTATAACGTTTTTGATCCAGTAGTATATAGTCTAGTTTAGTATTTATAAAATGTGTTTTTATTATTTCTCTAGAGTTAATCCTACACGTAAGTTGATGGTGCACTTTGGCTTCGGCTCCGGCCCATCTTTCAGAATTAATGTCTCCGTAACCACTGTCTGAAAACAATTGAGAATTTAGGACTTTTTAAGTCAACTACAATGTTTAATGTGTTTATTATGTTTAATTCTGCGTATTAAACTATATATTTAAAAAAATATTGATTATTATTTTGGGAATCATAAATTGTTTTGCATCAAAAAATGAAACATTCTTACCTGTCGTGCACGTAAGTGAACGGAGATATAATAATTTTTGATCATATATATTTGTAGGGAAAACTACATGCTCTATATTTGGAAATAGGCGGTCCCAAACTGCACTGTCGGAGTGATGGAAGCACTATTGAGGCAGTTTACGATTAGCGTTAAAAAAATCCTAACAATGCATGTTCAATTGATATAGGTACATTTTATTCTTTAACTAGATTAAAACTCTATTTTTTAGTCTTTCAGTCAATAAAATGTAACATGCACATGTATTAGATTGAGTTGGGTTGAGTAACATTGGGTTAGACTGGGTTTTGGGTTGCAGATAGAAATGACTCATTAGTTTTGGATTGGCTTTTGAGTCGAGAAAATTGGAGCGACATATTTGGTTGGGTTTGCAAATATCAACCCACTAAATGTTCTGGTTGATAGCTATGAATATTGCATGACTATGACTCATCATACGAAAATACCTTCACGTTTATTTTATAAATAATGAAATATAAATGTTATATTTAGCCCATGCACTTTTAGTAGAATGTATACTCATGACTCATGATATTTATTACATCCCTTGTCCCTTAGTTAGTTGCCCCTTAGCTTGTTTGGTTAGGTCATTCTTAGACTGTTGTCTTCAGAATTTTAAGAAAGAGTTTAATTTTCTTCAGTGTTAGTTTGTCTTTTGTTCATTTCACAACTCAATGCGATGAAGAAAAAAACTGTAATTAGTTCTTCCATTAATTATAGTGAACATTGCTTTGTCATTTTTATTAAACTGCAGTGGGAGTGGAAGCTACAAAGTTACAATGTTAATGTTGCGTGCACACAATTTCTCATACACTGTAGTGTACGTTTATAAAAAAAGCTGTGAATGAAGACTGAAGAGCCTACTCAATAATTCAGGTAATCGTATTCTTTTCATTGTAGTGTTTTATAATATTAGTTATATAATAATATTAGTTATAATAATTAATTTCATAAATTTTTAAAAATATAGGCCAAAGCATAGAATTTTTTATCACTATTGCCTAAGCGTTTGTCAATTAATTAATTAAACGTACAACATTTTCAGTCATTTTAATTGGTGTGTTATTGCAAATCCTGGCGGCTTATTATACCTAATTTATATTTTCTATTACTAATGAGTAAGTATCTACATTCTGAATTGGAAAATTTCACACTAGTACTAAGTACTATTTGAAATGAAGACAATGCAATGAGAATGACTTTAGATTGTTTGGACTACAATTATTTACTTTTTATTTTTAGGTTGAAGCATGAGAATCCTACCAAAGTTTACAAATTGCCCACAAATGACAGTCTATCAGTTTGAGGACCACAGCGTTCATGGGTTCAAGCGGAAAAGCGTCAATGGGTTCAAGAGAAAATTGACAATGTGTTCAATGGGAACAGCGTCAATGGGTTTCAGGAGAGCAGCGTCCATGGGTTTCAGGAGAGCAGCGTCCGTGGGTTTCAGGAGAGCAGCATCCATGGGTTGAAGATGAACTTGGCGTTGGATCTTGTATGTACTGTAGGTGAGTAACAGTTGAGCAAAATATGAAAATTATTCATTTTCTACTATCTGTCATTTCGTAATCCGATTTCAAGTTGTAAAAATTATAAATTTTGTTTTGAAAAGTTCCTAATACTTCAGCTTTTTAAGTAGTTCTGATAAAACGAATCAGTTTAAACACTTTAATATATTTTGTTTATACTGGTTTTTTAAATATATATATATTATAATATATATTACCTAGATATTATTAAACATTGTATGATGATGTAAAGTATGATTAAATTATGATATGTGTATTGATAATGCATGAAAATATGTATCATTATGAACATCCCACGAACTGCAAAATACAATAACGGTCAACTTTCAATTGTGAATTCTTAGCGATTTGCTGATTGATAAAAAACTTCAAATATAATTTGAAGGAATATCTGTAATCATGAATATTCAAATTCGATTTTTAATTCAATGTATCACTTGCAGGATCGTCTGGAAAATTATGGAGCGTTCCTGGAAATCACTACTTTGAGTTCTTCTTGGCTAAGTGTAATTTGTATTTGGTCCAATTTCGAAAAATAAGGCAAGGCTAAGGCTATTTTTTAGGAAAAATCATTTCTTCTAACCCTGAGCCAGAAAATATCCTGAAAGACACGTCAGCGAAAGCACAGCACTATATTTCAACGATTTTAGTAAGTAACAATTATTTTGCAATCCATATAAAGGATGTGAACGTATAGAGTACCGTATTTACTCCAATAAAAGTCTCCGTCGTTTACCAGTTGAAGCGTTTATTTTCAGCGGTTTTAATGGTGTTTCATGATGAGACTCCATGTATTTTAGTGGGGAGCGTTCACTTTACCCCCGGCGTTTATTAGATGTACAAGCTTTTATTGGAGTAAATACAGTAGTATTGTTTGTATATATATAACAAGTGTATATGTAGCTTTAATTGGTAATATTCTGTGCGAGGGTATAAGTACCAGACTGAACCAAGGATCGTTTTCTACAAATAGAAAAGATATGTACCTATAGGTTTATAATGTACTTCTTGAAGGAATAGAGTGTTTAAAAACTAGGTAACACAGCAAAGTTCATGTTTTTCAGCTAGATGTATTCATTAATTGGTTGTGCACTAATATTTGAGCTGTGTATGGTTTAGAAAACTTTTCAGTTTCCAAAGTTGGCAGTTTGTTGCAATCAACTTAATAATGACAGGATTCAATTTGTATCGTTGAATTTTATGAATATTTAAGTCAGTTTCATTCAATGATCTTCATTTTTTCGGCAATACTTCTTAATCAAATAAGACTTCATTGTGAATTAAAGAATGAAATGGATTCCCTCTTTGTGTGCCGATTTAGCATTTGCATGGTGCAAATTAAATTGTAAATTATTTTTTAAACTCTGTGCTTCAACCACCTTCCGAATCTGGATTGATATGTTAGCCTCGATTTTCTAGTTTTGCCACCGGCATAAGGAACAAAAATATCGGCATTATTGGTGTGATGCTTAGATATTCTTTAGTCACATAACATTGTAAAAAACTTTGATCTATGCTCATCACTTTCTGAAATTCAGAGAGGCATCCATTTTTTTGCCGAGTAATGTTTGCAAAATATTTTAACCGTGTTGCTAAAATCTGTAACTGTTTTCCCTGTATCTTTCGCTGCTACAATCATCATTGCTTTAATTAGGTTTCTTTGTTTGTGAAGGCTAAATGAAGACGTAGATTTTATGCGTGAAAAGAATCACAGAACCATATTCTAGATAAACGGTAATACAACTCGTTAGTCATCAGGAATGAAGTTTTAGCTGTCATAGAAATATTATATGAAACAGAGCTGAACAATATGGGAAAATTAATGTTGTTACGTAGCAAGTATACTTGTGTTCGTCCCGATGATGGTGGGGACAGAAAAAATATACTCGTATATATACTACTCGGAAAACTGCATGATTGGGAATGTATATCGTCATATCATATATAATGACTATCATTATCTTTATTTACATTCTGGGACATTTTGGTGGAATATGACCCAACGTGATATGACCCAACGTAATATGACCCAATGTAATACGACCCAACATAGCCTTCTAAGGTTTTTATAGGTATATCTTAGATATTTTTTTCAGGAAACGAATGACAGGAATACATTCCGCAAAAATTATTATTAAGCCTATCATTTTTAGGCGTAGTTGTCCCTTAACAAGGCTGATTTTCAATTTTATTGTAACAACCTTGTTTGACTTACATACTTGTTTACTCTTTTTGGTCCCCTCTCATTGTTGAGAATGTTGAGGAAATCAGAATGAGTATTTGTAATTGAGGTCAACGTGTACTTTTACTTGAGCATCATTACTACCATTACAATTTGTGCATAATGTAACTGCACTTACTGTATTTAAAAAAGAGATAATATAGTTGATACCATTAACGAATATATTTTATAATACCAATAAGTTCAATTCTTGTATTTACCGGATTCAGTTCTATGCCACAAACTTTTTTAAGCCAATGAATCTTTGCAGTATTTCGTTTTTATCTTTTCAGTATGCGTATTTTTGAAAACTCGATTGACATTCCGAACTTCGTCTGCTACTCCATATAATGGGCATTTAATCTCATTGATGATGTTTGTCGTGTCATGTCTGAATGACAACTTTGTCACCTCCAACACACAATGAGACAGAATTGAAAAGTACGGAAATACGTGCATTTGCAGATACTCCAACAGAGCTGGACAATAGTATTCATTAACTTTTCTTTCATCCACTTGTAAATTTCCTTCTTTGTTGGCAACATTGTCATTGTTTCGTGTAAGAATTTTCGCAAACCGTCAGAGCTCATATCGGTCGGAATTATTTTTATTGGTTGAATATCAACGCAGTGTGGCATCTTATGTGGTGTTAAGATGCGACAAATAAGCAAACAAACTGTTGAGATTAGTTATCCAGTCATTACAATCGGTTATAAAATCACACGTAGGAATTGTGTGATTCACAGACAGTCCTTTTGCTACTAAAACGTGCATATGCATACGGTGTGTAGCATGTGTGTAAAATTTGAATGCAATGTTTGACCCGTTACATCGAAGTAAGCTGTTAGTTTGATTTCAAGTTTGGCTGATTTTATGGATGCTTTATTTGCATACATGAATATAAAGATAATGAAAAAAGCTGATGCTGATTTCATGAATAAAACCAGCTGGAAAAGTTTTATACTCTTCTTTCTTTTTTATCTTTCTTTTCGTCCCTCTTCCCCATTTGATCTGCCACATTAACTTCAATGTGTTTTCTGCATTTATTTGATGGTTTTCTTTTGATGGCATTTCTTAGACAATCTGCGAGTCGGTATAATTCGGATTTTCCTTTATTTCTCAAATATCCTCGGACTCTGGGCGTTACAAACGTTTCCCCATGATCGCTGTACGCAGCCCTTTTAACACTGAATTTAACGTCGGTACCAATACTTGGTATATCTTTTATGTATATATTGTATGTCGTTAGACACATGCTTTCCGCCTAGGGTTTTTCGCCTTTAATTTCCATAGAAAATACCGAAATTTCTCAAGGATTTTTCTTCGTAGTTCTTTTTTTTGAATTATAGTTACTTATAATTGCATAATATGAAAAAGTAAATTGCCCGTACATTGCTGTGAAGAGGGACATAATATATTCGAACAATGCTCCTCCTATCAGAATATTGGTTGTTGAAGAAGACTTTAAAATTTCTTTTTAATAGTGTAGTGTTCACGTTTTTTAAATTACCGTCATCGTCTGATAGGTGAATGTTGGATCTTGACATGATTTCATCTGTTAGATGTATTGTTTCTTTTTGACCATTGTTCAGCCTTGTTGTCTTTTGTTCTTTATGAGTTGCATTGGTGAATTGCGCTACGAAATAAGAACAGGGGCTTTAAAATGCTAAACAAAAAATCAAATGCAGTGTTGTAGTTGATAATCGTCTCGAGCTAGTGAAATATGGAATAATTGGTAGAATATTTTCCAGTATACACCATCTTACGTTACTGGTTTTAACAGTTCGTCGGTCAAAGCCTACAATACATCCTACAGAATCTTTAAAAAGTGTACATTTTTCTTATAAATATAGAATCTACATTAGAGTAACGTAACCAAAAAGACAGGTATATATTCCTGAGAATGTACGCTGGGAGCCTAAAACCATAGGTAATCGGTTTTGGTTTTATTGTTGAGCGAGCTATCGTAATCGTAAATATATGTGTCCGTCCAAATTAAAAGGTTAGAACTCAACTAAAAATGTTTTTTAGTTTTATTAAATACAATAAAACTACGTAAAATTTGCTATTTTGTAAAAATAAAATCAAAATTATACAAGAATAGGAAGTATTTATAAAAAATTATCAAAGCTATACTATTCTACAAGCCTAAAAGGGAAGCATAGGCCTCTCTTGCTTCCCACAGCTTTGCTTACATAAGGTGATGTCGAACCTTTTAATCTGAACGGGCACATATAAGTGTAGAACACATAGATATTATTAGTACGAGGTAAATAATTAGGCTGTCAGCGAAGTTATCTAAAATGGGTATATAACTATCTGCTCTTTGGCGTTCTTTATTTCTTCCATCAATCGACGTTTTTGTTCCATCTTCCATTCGAAATGCCTGGCAAAACCTAGATACCAGATGATCGATGCTATGTGGGCACAGCAACCAACCACTCGGACCCCAATTTTGCCTGAAATACAAGTACAATATAACAAATGTAACTAAAAACAACGATAACAGTGAATTTAAAAAAATATATCTTACATTTGCAATACCAACCTAATGTGGCCCACACTATTGGGAACATAATGCACCCAGCATGTACGAGTTTTAGAAGTATGGTATGGTATGACTTCCGAACACTTTGGATGTTCCGTTCCATATAGCAGCGAGCTTGCTTTATTTGGTACACGCCAAATTTGATACTCAAAACATCTTCCTCAGTTAGTATTGGAAAGTAAATCAGGTCCAAACTGAATATACTTTTTTCAAAACATGATTGTTTTGTTTAACAGATTCCTTCCGTCGGTTATACAACAAATTAACCAGTTTTCCTAGTAACAATCAGTTTAGCCACACTTATGCTATTTACATTATTTTGAATTCTGTAATAAATCTGTATGGCCATTTTCAGCAGTAAAAGTGACAGGAAAAATCAGAGTGATACCCATTTAGTCCTTTGGGGCTTCGCCGGCTCTCCAGATTACAGGTTGATTACTTATCAACGTGAATAATGTGTTATTAATCGACGGGAATAATGTATTATTCATCGACGGAATAATGTATTATTCATTGACGGAATAATGTATTATTCATTGACGGAATAATGTATTATTCATTGACGGAATAATGTTAATCATATATGATGTTCACCTTTGTAAAGAACGACTGTCTAGACTCCGATTTTTATTTAGTTTTCTTCTGATAATGGTGAGGGTGGTGACATCATCATGTTCAATATAAAAGATAATTTAATACTGTCAAAATAATTAATTGATGATTTAATGATTAATCAAAATTAATTATTGTGTAAACATGAAGTTACATATAATGTTGCAAAATAGAAAGCAGTCCGGTTGGAACAATAGAGGAAAGAACATTGAAAACTTAGGCTAATAAACATTTTCCTTAGAAAAATGTCGTATGATTCGTATGTGCAATCTGTTGACAGCAATTCTACTATATGCGGCTGCTCAAATGTTTGAGATGTGATTTTGAAGGTACGAATGGAATAAACGTGGTTCACTATATCATCGAAGGACTTTAATGGCCCTTTGTTGCAAAAGTTTGTGGCATCTAAAAATAATGTCATTTCCACCATATTTTTGGAAACGACATGAAAAATCCATAATTGTCTAGTTTGTATGTGGCCATCAAACTTACTGACTTGTATTTCTTATTTCTGTAAGAAGTAGTTCAGGAACATGTCCGTAATTTGATCAGGGGAATTAAATTATCATTAAAGGTGTTCTCTAATGCAAAAAAGCTGAAATACTGTATTGGCTGATGATAATATAGTGTTACATGGTTATTACATCTACCACAATCTTAACACGCTCAGCAAATGCATGAGTAGGTTGGATTTGGATGCTTGTTGAATTTAATTCTCAGATTTCCCATACCAGTTTCTGCATATTAGTGTGAGAAGCAACAATTTAATGTAATGGGTATTATATGTATACACAAGTTAAAAACATTACCATGGTAGAGGTACAAGTGCCCGAAAAAGTTTAATAGAGTTATGGTAAAAACACCTTTTTTAAATAAAAGCAAATATTTTTGTAAATGTTTAGATCGTATAAAGTAGTAAACATACGACAGTGAATAATTTCTTCGCTATTTTCTTCGTTCGAACATATAGCTGTTGTCAATGTAGATTTACCGAGTGATATGCAAATCGCAGTTGAATTAGCCACAGTATAGTTACTATACAGGTAAAAGATTGGGCCACAGAAAAACAAAACTGACATTGGATACAGTAATTCTTTTCAGTAAATATTTGCTTCCATATTCCGCATTTATAAATTTTGCGTTGCTTATACGATGTTGAAGTATTTCTGGTTTTTCATTGGAAAATTCACAATTTTTACAAACATTTATACTGTTTGAATTAGTTTTAGTGCCATAGTGTATGGCAGTCCATCACAAACGACAACGATCCAATTTCTGTGTTGGGGTTCATCAGCACAACTAAGAGTTTTATATGAATTTATTATGAGAGTGTCAGATTTGAGTGGATACATCGCCATTATAAATAGCCCTAATTTTGGAGGTGAGGGTTGTACTATTATTCATGATTAGATGCAACCCAAGAACAGAACAGAACGAATAAAGCGATGCTGGTTCTAACACTCACTATATACATAATAATGCTTTGGATGTTATATTTTTGATATTGTTTTGGATGTTTCCGTGGTATTGGAAATTGCCATATCAACGTATCTAATGCATCAATTATAACAGAGAAAAATCATGAATAAAATATTTCGACATTTTAATGGGACAGCAAATAGTAGTATTGTAAGTAAGGATGAAGAAAACTATAGCCCGAGTACTATACTAACCTTGTTAGGTAGATTTTTCCGAGTATCTCTTAAAATTTCGAACTGTATTGGACATTTGCCATCTTGGTTTTAAAAGTCGACATTTTGAAGCCGCAGTCAACAAGGCCAAAGACTGAATTATTTTCTATTGAGTTGCTAATTAATGATTCAAAATAAACAAAAAAAAAAGAATTTTCCTTTCCTAAACTCTCGGAAAAATCTACCTTATCCCATAAAATTACCTTGTGTAAAGCAGTAACTATTTTTAATAAAATGGGAATATTGATTATTTGCTACCGTAACATTGGCGCATTTAGGGAGGGGGGCTTAGATGTCCAAAGCCCCCACCACCCATTTTTAGACTAGGTACTAGATAAAAAGGTGTCTCCCAAAATCCCCAAAAAGAGGTTCTTATTACCATAAAAATACAAAAAATGGCAATTTAAACTTAAAGGGCCAAATTTGCTAAACAAATTTGAGTAAATTTGATACATTTCATACTGAATTTAGCCAATTAGCCATTTTTTTGACATAATATGTAACCAACTTTAACTCAAGCCTTCCTGCCAAATGTGTAACCTGGATACGCCCCTGTACTTTAAGTAGTAAAATATATTATAACATTCAAATCGTATAATTTGTAAAGTATGTTTCTAATAACACTTTACACTTATAATTAATAACATTAATATAAATTATCCTTGATACTATGAAGCGTTCTGATGCCATTAGTATACTATGAGAAAAAAACAAATTGTTAAGTATATAGGTGATAATAGGTCGTCTATATAGGATTGTTCTACTACGCCGTTGATAGTTAAAAATGCAAACACATATTATAAAATATTGTATTAAACATTTATAGTAACTTTTCTGAAATGGGTCGACTATAAATAAAACTAAAACTTGATTGTGGTAAACATTGTTTAAATATAACGTATAGAAGGTAATTGATAATAAAATATGTATAACATACTAAGTAATTATAATGTATTTTGAATATTCTTCAACAATGTTTACATATTTTCAATAAATATTATTGTACAAAACAATTTTTGTTCATATTGTTTGCATAGGTAACATCTCAATAAATTATTTGTTGCAACCAAACTAAAAGCACATAAATAGTTTGAACAGGTTTTCGCTGCATTTATAATCAGCGAAGCAGCAATTAAGGCACTTACGGCACTTAAGTACATAAAAAATGTACAAAGTTTTGTATATACATATCTAAAGTGTAACAATTTCATCGAAATAATATATTTAGTAAAACCATGCATATGAACTTGATGATGCAAATATCTGTGCATTGACACTCGAAAGGAAATACTTTGGACTTGGAGCTGTTAACCGTAAGTACCTGAACCAAAATCAGTACTATGTACAGTGTATATAAAAAAGGAAACATTTAGGGCCATAAAACTGTTTTTTTATTTACTTTTTAATATCATTTATCGTATCACAACATGGTTCTAACAGTCTTCTATATATATCATTTTTGTGCACAATATCTGACAATGCTTAATTACTTCAAAGCTGAACTAACCAACAACCAAATGAATTAAATGTCTAGAACTTTACATGTACTTTATACACTAAATATTCTGTGTTTTAACCTTGAAGCTATTTAGTCTAATTATCTACACTTAATTGTAATTCCTTGTCTGTATTAAATGTAAGTAGGTACCTATATATCGTTTTCAACTTTAATTTCTACATTTGAACTTCATTTTGCCTTTTTTCATTCTCGTTGCTGGAGGTTTCCGATTCTTTGTCCGAGTTTTCAGCATCTACTGCTCTCTTCCCTTCAAACACACTTGTCAAATCGTTGATTTTGTTAAATGAACTCCGCTTGTCTCCTTCATTAACGTTCTTTTGTTTAGCAATCCGATTCTGTTTTTTATGATAAGATTGACAATGCGCCGTCCAAAATTTATCATCCTCCAAGG
This sequence comes from Pogonognathellus longicornis, assembly GCA_034694085.1. Classification (NCBI taxonomy): domain Eukaryota; kingdom Metazoa; phylum Arthropoda; class Collembola; order Entomobryomorpha; family Tomoceridae; genus Pogonognathellus; species Pogonognathellus longicornis. The sequence continues at coordinate 11,578 of JAQFYB010001399.1, read as the reverse complement.
AAATATTACATTTGGTACATTCAAAAGACGAATTTTGATTCGGATGAACATGGCGACGATGAAGAGTGCATTGACACAACGAAGAAAATATTTCCGGGCAATGTTCACAGTGAATCATATTTTCTCCAGTGTGCTTCTCAACATGTTGTATATATTGTACTACGAATTTGAAATCACTTTTGCAGAATTTACATGGGAAATTTTCATTTTTGATAAGAAAAGGCACATCCTTGTGTTGTGTACTATGATGGTATTCCAGTGTCCGCTTACGATGAAACGACTTATTGCACACATCACAAACAAAGGAAGGTCTTTCATGTACGGCCAAATGTTTTATCTTATGCATTTGTCTTGATCTCTCAGTTCGAAAACACATTTCACAATTTTCACAGCTGTATGGCTTTACTACGGGTTCAGTGCTGGTTTTTGTGCAATCTGACTTTTCCAAATGTTTCTGTAATAATTCTTTATACTGGAAAGCCCGTCCACATTTTTCACATTTGATCGCTTTGGCACTGTGATTCCTGTAATAGTGTGATTTCAGAGAGTAAGAGTTTCCACGAATTTTCCCACATTCTTTACAAATAAACGGACCCTTTTCGGTATGTAAACGACGGTGGCATCTTAGCGTTTTGACACTAAAGAAAGATTGTCCACATTCCTCACACAAAAATGGCTTAACAGCAGAATGAATTAGCATGTGCGATTTCATTAGTTTTGCCAGAGCAAAGCTTCTTCCACAAACAGGACATTTGTGGGGTCTTTCCTCATTAAGCAGATGCATTTTCTCGTGTCGTCTTAAACTCTTTTGATGTGCAAACCCATCTCCACATATTTTGCATTTTTCTGGCCGATTTCCTGAGTGAGACAGTACATGAAATTTTAAACCATTTAATGATTTCATGAATTTGGAACAAATATCGCACTTGTACTTTGTAGCTGTTGAGTTTTCGTGTGTTGCTAAATGTCTTCCCCAGCCACCACTGTCCCTGAATGTCATTTCACAAAATTTGCACTTCAGAGGTTTCTCGCCAGTGTGAATTCGAATGTGGGATGTCATATGACATTTGATTCCAAAACTTTTGCCACACGTTTCACATTTGTAAGGCTTTTCCCCGGTATGAGATCGCATGTGAATTTTCAACACTCCCGTTCCAGAAAATGATATCTTGCACACTTCACATTCATAAGTTGGTTTTGCACAGTCGTGACGTCGAAGTATTGTTATTCTTGAAAATCTTTTGTTACATTTATCACACTTGTAACCTGCGTCGGACGCTATGTGTTTTTGTAGTTCAGAACCGGTGATAATTTCCTCTCGTTTCGACACAGCTTTACCTAATAGAAAGTTAAAAAATGTTATTGAAATTCATAATTGAAAAAGCATATTACAACTTTTGATAGTTTTGTAATTGATATATATGTTGTATTATGAAGTAACACTAAAATGTCAATTAAAACTAATTAAGTACGTTCTACTTTTCGTTTAGATTATTATTTAGCATACGATTATCAGGCAAACATAATTTTTAAGGGTAACTGTTTAAAGCTGTAAACAGTAAAAATAAATAAGTTTAATTAACCTGTTGTGTTCGCATCTTGAATTACTTTTTTCTTAGCAAAAGTATTCTGTGGTCCAAGTTTACTATTTACGCTTATTGGTTTTTCTTGCCGCAATTGACATTTCTCCCCGTTTTCTGCAGCAGAATTTAACTCCTCAAATAATGACCCGTTGCTGTCATCGGAGTTGTCAGTTACAGAATAAAAGCTCCCAGTCGGTGTATTGACTTCATTATGATTATGATCGTAATCTTTGTCATCAAATTCCTGGACTTCATAATTCAGATCGTTATTTATTTTTGTTGATGATGCAGTGTAGGGGAGTTGGCCAATATATTGATTAGTGTCACTGCTACGATTAACACCGCTTGGTTTTTGGGTTGATGGTCCATAATTTCTTCTTTCTTTTGAAATGCGAATGTTTAAGCGTGTACCCAGTTCATTTATGTCTTCAACAATTTTGTTAAGATTAACATTCAAATTGTTGAGCTTTTCAGCAATACTATAACATTCTTGACACAACTTTCCTGCAACTGAAGAGACATTTGTCCAATTTAGACTGTCAATAAATCCTTTATTTAGATATTTACTGCAACAACTTATTACATCTGAAGGTGTTAAATATTTTTGATTTTGTTGTTGAAAATGATAAGTGCTAATATTATTGAAACAGAATTGACAGTTCAGTGATGTATTTGTGGATGACATTTTAGTTGAACTTTATAATCACTTGTTATTTCTCAGAATTTTTTGCAGTTAGTAAAACTTCAAACTTTCATAACAAATTGATTGGATCCAGCCTCAACGAGACGAAGAAGATGCCATCAACGATCTTCATTTTCACAAAGCCGCGTAATAATTTTAAATATTGTAGCCTTTTATAGTCTGGCAGCAAACGTATTTGTGGCATAGGTAACAATAAATAGGTACATAGTTATGAATTCGGATATTATGATTATATCCCTTCCCTTATTAATGTGATGTAAAACTTTTACTTTTTTGGGGTTACATAACCACTGGCTGGGGGATGTACTGGGTGCACGTGACTGAGGTGAATTTATAACAAAAATGGAAGGTAGCCGACAAGATATGAAAAAAAAAGAAAAAAGAAAAAAAAAAGAAATTGAAGCCCCTCAGCAACTTAATTACGTCCTAATGACTATTGCCTCATGTCCCTGCTTGAAAACAAATTTTCAACGCCGTAACTCCTCAAAAAGGGGTCATAATTTGCAAAAACATGACTCGCTATGCTATGGCTTAGGAAGTTTATATTTATTTTGGGCTACTTCCAAGCCTCGTGACAGCACCCCATGACTACAGAATGACGTCATAGCATGCCCCTAGATGTAGAAAAAATGGCGTGATGAAATGCCTGGGGGAAGGGGTAACCATTTGAAAAAAACTTTGTCAAAATAATGACATGTGCCCTTTTCTAATTTATTTGGGGCACTTCCAAGCCTCGTGACAGCACCCCATGACTACAGAATGACCTCATAGCATGCCCCTAGATGTAGAAAAAATGGTGTGATGAAATGCTTGGGGAAGGGGTAAATGTAAAAATGTATAGAACCTTGTCGTGCACCTCCAAATTATAATTATTAGTTACGTGCCTGAACGGCAAGATTATATATTTTTCTGTGGAGTGAAAATTCAATATGAGGTACAGATGGGACTGCAATCGCAATTAGCTAGAAAAAGTAAAGCCAATTCAGCTAATAACAACAGCAAAAATTTCCGATTATTTGCACTTTTATGACCATTTTATGTTTATTCTGGATTTTGCACGTGCACCCAGTGAACCCCCCTTCTCTGGCTACTTACCCTGTCTTTGCACTGTCCAATGGTCATCTCATGCCTACTAAAATTCATCAATTAAATCGTGATTTTGCTCATCCGTTGTTTAATGTAACAGGTACAAAATTCTGAATTGCCATTATCTTGAATTTTCCTAATAGTAACATAACGGGAATTACGCCTTCTTATCTAGTGTAAGTTCAGATTTCAAAGGGGATGGAGGGGGCTTTGGATCTGTAAAACCTAGTGCTAGATCCGCCTAGACCCTGTGCGGGGGCACAGTCCGCACACCCCAATGCGAGGCCCTGAGAAGAGGTACTGTAAATATATTTACATATCTAAAGTTATGCATTCTATTGCTTTATTTACCTCCTCTGATATTGTTTACATACATATAACAAATTGACAAATTCACCCCCCCCCCCACCATTTGTGACCTAGGCTTTGAAATTAGTGGTCGTAAAATATCGTGATAGATGTGCAGATGTACTAGTGTCAATTTATAGTGGGTATGTTATAAATTCACACTAGCTCAGTACACACATACCGACAGGCGCGTAGCCACAGAGGGAGCACAGTGTTCACGTGCACCCTCCAGAATGCATATAAAAAATCTACACAATTAGGTAATTTGGTCAAAAAGTTCAAAACATTTCGAGTTACGTGCGAATTAAACTTATTTTATGTGGTTTTTGAACCAAATAACTTCATTGAAATGCGCTAATATTTGCCCTCCTAATATTCAATTTTTGTAAAAAAACTGCTGTATACCTTCCAAATTATAATCCTGGCTACGCGACTGCATACCGATAAATTATGCATGCACACATACATTCCACACAACAAGTCTTAAATCACAATCTTAAATTTACATATTTTCTCTCAGCTCCCTGATTCACCCACAGGAAACGAAAAACCCACGGGTTTTTCCTCAAAAACCCCTACCCAAGGGTTTTTCATGGGTTTTTGGGTTTTTCGTGGGTTTTTGGGTTTTTCATACAGCGGGAACATAAGAAATAGTTTCAATGCCTGTGCAAACAATGTATTTGCATAGGTAAGTGAGTAAGTGTCATATTGTAGGATCTTTTTACTTTCATAGATATTTTGTACTTTATTACTTGGTATGAGAATATGAGATTATATTATGTTCACGTTTTATCCAAATGCTAGTAGTATTATCCAACTCTTAGTCAAGTATACATCATTAATGTATACTTGGCAGAGGTATCGATAATTTATGAGGAAGATAAACTTTAATTACTTCGATTTGACAAGTCAGATCGTTGTTCTTGTTGCAGTTAGTTTTATTATCATCGTTCTTTCTTAGCTGAGACTTTACATGAATGTGGATATTCAAATTGTACCACGCATTGAAAAACCCAATAACCCGGGTTTTTCCTTTTTTTGATACCCAAAAACCCATCAAATACCCAATTACCCAAAAACCCGGGTTGTGGGTTTTTCGTTCCCTGTTCACCCGTCAACCCACACGCTGAATTTGAACGCAATTGCATACTGATCCTGAAACAGTCAATCAGTCAACATATTATCAGCTGCGGCTGTCGTTGCGATAATCTCGTACTATTGTGAAATTGTGATGCGAGGTTAGTATCACACTCACATGCGAGATTATCCTACTGGTCGTACTCGCGATATTATCGCACTTAAGCAAGTGTTGTAATAAAAAAAATCATAAAGGGATGCTTTTCTTGGGAGGACCCGATCTTATGTGGACAGAGCAGATATAACTTTTATATCTGCTCTGTATACTCTATAACTCAGACCTAAATGAGGTTAATTTACAAGAAAACTACGTTTTGTTCGTAATTTTGATGTGTCAATTTTCAATAAGTAAAATTTTAATAAATTCTGTGAACAAGCCAACAAATAAAACTCGCATGGGGGAGGGATAATTTCTGTTCCACTAATGTAATGTAGCCTAAAATATCTTATGTCTATGCGATATTTTATTTCGGAACTTAGAGCGAGATTCTCGCACTGAGAAAAAACAACAAAGATATCCATTTATTTATTATGTATTACTTTCCAAAATCTATTATTACTTTCCTAGTGCTTCACTTAAAATGTTTCTGATGTTAACCTTCTCTGATCTTGACGAAACCGCCAATAAAAAATAAAAATTGAACACTTAAAATTGAAGGACAATTACTTAAGCAAAGTAATATATTAATACTTAGAACTACGCTTAAAACATGGAATATAAATGGGTTTGTTTGAGTCCCAGGCAAATAACCTGGCTGGAGAACTATTAATTTTCACCTGAAAAATTACATTGATATCTTATTGTTTCTTTATTTCACCAGTCATTCTAAAAATTCTATCTTTTGCTTTGCTTTTTGAACCCGAATTGGTTGAACCATATTATGCACATAAATTAATAAAGATATATAAAGATCATTGTATTATAAATAAACATTGTAAAATGGTTGTAATTAAGTATTGGAACCATGTTATAGGAATGACAGACAATACACAATTGGTTTTTATAAAGTATCTCTTACAGGTACAAATAATATGTAGGCACCGTATGTACTGAAACAAATACCAACTTCAGTAAAAAAAGGCTTACGTATTAATCGTCTTCACATGACTGGCAGGTTTGGGATTGTAAGTGGATAAATTATATAGCTTCATTTGTAAATTATAATAACGAAACTGTATACATAGTAGTATACAGCTATATCATTTTTTGCTCAAACTCTTGTCAAAAAACTAGAATGAAAAATGCGTAAATAACAATGGAAACCGGTTGAATTGACCATGTTAATAAATTATGTGTAGGCACTCTTTTAGTTTATATTTTACATTTTCTTGTGTAATACAGGCAACTGTGAATATATATTTTACAATGAGTGTCAAGTCTCACTCAGCTCAATAGCTTTAAATCCTGTTGCTGGGCTGTGGGCTGTATCTGGCGGAAGGGCATTAGGGCAGATGCCCCCATTCTAGAAATCCCAAAAAAGAGGTAATTTTACCAAAGTTGCCAAAATCGTGAAATTTGTTGAGTTACACTCAAAACAAATCGCGCGATTTACGGAGCACACTAGTTAGGTCATAAGACCATTGACCTCTATGACCTCTATTTTCTGAACTGAACAGTTTTACCTCACAATGCTACTCCTTGGATAAAGTAAACAACATTCCGTTTATCATTTTCTCTTATATAGGACCCCTCCCCGGGGGTCAAATCGTGGATGTTTCATTTCTTGTACTCAAGTACATGGGTTTTCGAGAAACTTTGACCGACTCCAGCAGTCAAACCAAGTGACCTAGGAAATTCTGACCTTACTCATCCTAGTTCTTTAAATCAAGCCCTACACAACATATTATTCGGCGTCTTTTCATACATTTTTGGTTGATTTTGGCCATATTCAGCTCAATTTTTTTGAGCTGCGCGTGATAATGATGATAATTATGGATAATAAAGTTTTTATTTTGGTGTCCCCTAGTCACTAGATCCTGGATACGGCCCTGTTCTGTAGGTATTTGTGTGTAGTTGGAAAATGCAAGTCGCATAGTATATGCAATGCAAAGTATAAACTTAATAAAAGTGAATGCTAAATAGTAAATGTCAATCCAAGACTATATCTTGGTTACTTTGGTCTGCTGTACCTGGCTGGTTGGCTGTACCAAGGTCTAGCAGCAGGGCACATGCCCCCCCCCCGAAATCTCAAAAAAATAGGTTATTCTAATTTTGGGCACGACAGAGCCCCAAATTGCGAAATTTTTCTCGCTACGCGCGAATTATATACTTTTCAGGGTGATTTTTTGCCTCAAAGTAGCTAAATTTTTCGCGCTTCGCGTCATGGTCATGTATAATAACATTTTTAACTTAGTGCCCTCCCCCCCAAAACCAAATCCTGGATACGGCATTGAAAGTAGCGAAGGCATCGGTGCAAAAACCAGAATACATAATAGGCATCTAACTTGCTTAAATCACGGACTGGAGAAAACCCCGCACTTGATAAAAAATAACCTCTAGTTGAATAGAAAAGTGTTCATCTGGAATTCGAGGACCTCAAAATGAATACTGGCAAATATTCAGCTAAAGAAAAGTTTAAACTTTTTGCGAATACAAGTGTTTGGAGATATATACCTACTTCTACTTATTATATGTATTAATATCCACGTTCACTTTTAACAGGAAAATGTATACTAAATAAATACCTATATATACGATAAAGATAACTTTTGCCTTGGCTTCTGATTTGAATTTCTAATCAATACTTTCTGAAAAAATTTATATCTGGTCGACATGTCGTTTTTCAATTAAAGAATGAATGTATAACATTATGGCATGCCTATTTACATTTTACTCATTTATAAAAATCTATACATAAGTTAACTTTTTGATATTTTATATGAAGTATATAATAAGTAAACAAGTATATATGATAAGATAATACCATAAAATCATTATGCTGTTAGCGTTTAAACATATCATGCAATGGTCTTACCCATAGGCCCCGGAACCGTATTGGCAGGGTGGGCAATGCCCAACCTGAAAATTCTCATGGTGGGGAATGCTTATGCATGGCCATTCATAATTTTAGAAACTTTATTTGCTAGTAGGTTGTGGAATACACAAACTGCGTTTTCATCTACTTGCTTGTGGTGAATTGATCATTCACATAATGCATAGCAATACCACCAACCATAAATAAACACCCCTTTGAATTCAACGAATAATTTTGTTTGTTGAAAGACTTTGTTGACTCCAACACGATTTTCAAATATAGATTGGTAAAAAGGTATTCGGTCAACATTCCTCTTATGTTTTAAAGTGTATTATCATTAGGTACTGATTAACAGGGCTCGGCAAAATATTTGTCTCTACATTGGTTAGTTGTACTCCTACAGATTTCAAATGTCGTATTTACTTGTTTTGACCCCAAATAGCGATGAATAAATGATAATTAAAAAAACTATTTCAAATATTTCAGACTTTTTATTACATGTTTCGGCTTTTCTTAAAAAATAGGTATTTTATTACCAATTTTTTGCTATTTTTAACCGTACAAGTTCAGAATACCGAAAAATGATTAGCGCTACGCGCACATTTGCACCTCGTATTGGGGGTCGTGCCCTCAAAATCAAATCCTAACTATGTCTATGTTTAACAGTATGATACTCTGCTGACGTGGTAGCTATACCCTTCAGATATATCACTAACAAAACAATTTGTTGTATAGCGGCTCAGTTCCCTCCATTTCATAAACGATAGAAAATATTAGAGACAGCCCCGTTACCACTATCAGAAAGGCGATTAGAAAGCCAACGGTAATGAATGGCATATTCATTACATCATTAGCAAGCTAACCTAAACTGAATGCTACAACGGGGGATATAAAATAGATTATCTCCAAAAAGATGACAAATTAATCAACCAAAATAAGTTTGTAAATAATGTAACAATTTTTTAATTGAATGAAAATTTAAAAAATATACTCACATATTGGTATTTTATTGAATTTAGTTTGAGTTATATATATTAATTTTGGAATTTGTTCCTCTTAAAGCCTTTGTTTTCGAATTAATTTTAATTGTATAAAGTATTGTTGGTTAAAATAATTAAAAATTAAAGCTTTTTTTCAAAGACTATCATTATGAGACTATTTTCTTCATGCACATATACTGTGGAAGTCTACGTGGATTATTAGCATTGTCCACGTTCCCACCAACTTCAATATATAGGTTCCGGAGCCTATGAGTCTTACCACGCGCATTTTTTATGAAGAGAATGGCTACAAACATTAAGTACTTGTTACAAGTTATCTCATTTAGCAAGTTACATTCAACATGATAGAAACAACTCTCACCTTCGTATTTGCTTTTCTCTCCTTCGTGCTTGTTACTCGACGAATTTTATTCAGACCCAAAAATTATCCACCAGGCATGTCCTTCGCTAAAATTTACAATTATTATATTTTTTCAAATTTAATTAGTAGCAAATCTGAAAAAAGTATTATTACGAATTTTTAAAGGTCCCTTCAGTCTCCCATTTATTGGAAGCATTTATGTTCTTGGAAAGAAACCTTATTTAAAATTAACAGAATTAAAGAAGAAATATGGAAACATTTTTGCAATGGATTTCGGAAGCTATCGGTTAATTTTCCTGAACTTTTAAATAATGATAAACAATAAACAAATAATATTATAATATTAATATAAATATATAACACATCTAAAATATTTGAATAATATGTGTGTACTTCTGATTTTACAAAGAGGAATCGTGTTACATGATGCGGAGACAATTAGAAAGGCATTCAGTCAAAAAGAATTTCAGCTTCGCCCAAAATTTGAAGCAACGTATCCAATTCGAGGAGAAAATCGATCTGGTATAAAAAAACTCCTTCAAATTTTAAAACTTTTCAGTTATTGCTCCTGAAGCTTTTCAATTTAGGCACCTTCGGCAATTTCTTATTTCAATTACAGGTATAGTGTGGAGCTCTGGGAAAACAAATGAAGAGCAACGAAATTTCATGATGAAGTATCTGAAAATGTTCGGTCTCAATCGAAAATCTGTAGAAGTATTATTGATGGAGCAACTGAAAAGGCTTTTTAACACTTTTGATAAACAAGTTGGACAACCCATTGTAAATCAAGACTTATTTAATGCAACTGCTGTAAATGTCTTGTGGATGGTTGTGACGGGGGAGAGCCGCGATGAGGACGATGATGAATTCAAATCTATTTTGAAGCTGTCCCGAAAGTAAAGGAGGATGAAATTTTACAACTAATCCTTTATATTGTATTTTACAATGTGTTGTGATTTGGATTTTTTATGCCTCGCATTTTATTAGAATGGGGGAGGGAGCCAATCCAATCGTTTACTTTTTCCCCACACTGTCCAAACTATTCCCAAATCTCTCCAAGTGGAATAGTTTCGTAGATGCGACATTGGAAGTGAACAAGTTTTCAGAGAAAATCATAGAATCACAGCAAAAGTTTTTACGAATGGATGACGAACCAAGAAACGTTATTGAAGCATATTTGCAGAAAATAGAAAACACACACGATTCAACGTCTACTTTCTTTGCAGATACAGGCAGCAAGAAAAAATAACTCGTTTTCTATTTCATATTTTAAAATTTTCATCAGCTGTGAGGAAACGTAACTAAGAAACTGGACATTTAGAATCTCAATTTTTCTGATCAACCTGACGTGTTTTTTTCATGATCGCATAACAATAATCAAGCAACTTTCTTTCTTCACGTCCATTTCTCAGGATGCCCCTTTCTATAGATATGGAATTGTGGTATGGTACGCTAGGATAGGATTGCTTCTATTAACTGCAGAAAGTGTATTTTTTGTCCATTATATCAAACCACGGTTCACTTTTTTTCTAGTCCTCGTCTTACAAGTTGTTGGCTCTAAACTTTCAGTCAAGTTGTCAGTCCGGTATTTTTTAGCAATTACAGTCAAACCTGTTTTATTTTTATTTCATGTGTTGTAATCTACTTATAACGATCGAGGAGCAACATTCGGCTGTTATTAAAACTCTCCCAATTCAATCTGCATAATATTGTGTACCTACTGTAATAAAGTGACGGATTTTAAAACATGATCACATTGACATTTCCAATTGGTTTCGAAATTATTTTTTACAAGAAAATATTCTCTCTTGTTATTGTCTCCTGACTAATCAAATGTACTGTTGGTTGATTAGGGGCTGAGTCTTTTGTTTGTAAAGATTATAGTACTGCAATATTTCTAAAGTCAGGTTGATTAGAAAAGGATAATGGTTCTCAAGAGATCCATTATGCTCATATTATAATGTGACTTATTATAATGTGTTTTTTTTGCAATTTTGATCCCCCAGGAGAAAATATGATGAGTTTTGTAAGTGATATGCTGATAGCTGGAACAGAAACTGTATCATCTGCTTTGACATGGGTTTTGCCAATTCTCATCCTTCATCCCGATAAACAAGAAAAAATGCAGAAAGAAATTGACAAAGTTGTTGGAACTAACAGATTGCCATCAATATCCGATCGTCCCCAGTATGTTCAATTTCATATTCTAATGGTTTTCAATACTTTGACAAAATACAGCGAAAGAAATGGATTTCAAATCAATTCTTCTATAACATACTATTACAATTTGTTTAAACTATTCGACAGAAGGAAGAGTATTGTTTTTGGCGAATTAAATGTTATTGATACATCAAGGGCTTGCAAAGGTAATTTTTGCATGTCTT
>JAQFYB010001398.1:0-33047 GCA_034694085.1 Pogonognathellus longicornis | reverse complement strand
TTTCGTAAAGTAGATAAAGTCGAAAAAGTCGAAAAAGTTGAAAAAGTCGAATAAGTCGCCGAATATTGAGTGAGCCTTATGTATTTGCTGCGCTGCGCTGTTCTAGTGCATACCTATAGTTGATTTAATAATAAAGTTTACTACTTTTACTATCACATCACAGACAGCCAGAGCCAGTTGATCAGGAATCACGATTGCACTGTAGATTTGTTGATTGATGATAAAATGAAACGAAGATAAATAGCAAAACTGACACTTTTTCAATTGTCAATCAACAGAATCTTCCTTGAAGTAATCACTTTTACTTTGATCAATTCAAATCCAACATGTAAGTCTGTATTCACTGTTGGTTGTGTTGTGTTGTGTACAACATTGATCAGGCCGTAATAATTCATGAATAATTTGTAGTAGAGTTATCAAGGTTTTATCCGTCGTCATTTCATTTAGTTGTCAAAACGAAGGAATTGTGTGAGAAATTCGGAATTAATGTTATCATCGGGAAGGAAGAAACAGGTTTGTCAATAATGGATTTTTTTAAACTTTACTTTGATTATTTTTATTGACATTTTCGGATTTACGACGGGTTGGTCGGAAACATCTGATTGATTTCATGTTATTGTTTTGATTGTAATTTTGTTATTTATTATTCCATGAATCATTCTTCCGCCATCGTATCAACCGGCTAATTTCTACTGCAGCAGTCTGATTACAAAACTAACAACTAAGCTGTCAAGAACATCCAATTGCTGTCGACATTAAAGAATCACGAATGTTTCCAAGTTCAAAAATAGATGAAATTCAATGAAAAAGTCAGTTACTGGTTCTAAGCAGCAACCAGCTGGTTGAATGACGTCTAAATTATTTACTATTATCAAACCCACAAGGGAAATCAAGATTGTTTGTATCAAGAGTTCCATTGAATCAGAATAAGTCGAATGATTTGAACATCACAAAACCATTTGTACTGGCTATCTAACTACTAAAGAGAACATTTGGCTAAAAATTAGATCAATTAGTAATTGCCAATTCGCAGCTTAGATTAAGATGTACCTAAATTGCCGATTTAGATTATGTACTTGGCTACTCTCAGGTTTAACGAATATAGGTCAAAATAGATACGACAAATAACAAGAGTTTTCACAAGACACAAATCCTCCTCCTTTAAAGGAGCTCTGGGGAACTTGTAATAATTTTATCTCCTTCAAAGGGAGTTCAGAGTTATGAATAGAGATTTAATATAAATAACACCAAATTATGGGGGTATGTTCGCCCAAACCAAAAATCCTTCATACTACTAAATACATTGTCTAAAGGAAAATGTTGCCCGCCACTTCAAGTATTGACCTTACGCAATACGACTTTAGTGCAAAGGAAAACGAATTAAAATGGAAAGGTCTCTTCCTTCATGGACTCCGAAAGGTAGATTTCATTTTTCATTGATTGACATTTTTATCCATCTCCTTTCTTTGAGATTATTTATATGTGACAAATCTTGTTTACTATAGGTGTCACAAAAAGTGGGACATTCGATGAATATGAAAGCAAAAGAAGATGCTCTGGATTATTTAGAGCGACTTTTAATGCAGCTATTGGGAATGTTGTGCGGCAGACCCGCACCCCATTCGGTTGCTGAAGTTCAGGACAGGGTTCAGAAAATGTTTCCTCCGCCAATCGATAAATGGGCAATTGATGAAGCTGCAAGTGCCGTTCGGCAAGGAAAGAAGAAAACTGACCTAGTTCACTTTCCTGTTGACAAAATTCATCCTCTTCTTCAAAAAGTATATTTAGCATTTACTTGAATTTCAACTATTCATAGTTTTCAGTTTAATTAAACAATGATGTTGTAATTTTTCCAGGATATCCTCCAGCATAAAGTTGATCATAACGTAACTGTGTATATTTGCGCCGTGTTACAGTATGTGGCCGCGGATATTCTGCTTGTAAGTACCACTCTACACTCTATTCGCATAATACGACTTTTATAAGCATTTACTTTGACTAATTAATATTGTTTGCTGCAGTTGGTAGGGAATTACGTGAAACATAGCAGACATGGAGAATTATCTACTCAAGATGTCAAAGCAGCAATGTGCTGCGACAAGGTAATATAGTGAATAAAGACTAGAAATGTTTCTGCAAATTATTTTTTAAATACTTAATCGATATATTTTCTGGTTTTATTTTACAGGTTTTGTGTGATCTTTTCAAGCTAGGTGACAATGTTTCCGTTAGTTTAGTTGAAGAACCTGTTACTAGAAATTCTTTATCATACAACGAAGTAAGAAAATATTGCAAATATTTATAAAATTATCTTATTACCCAAGTTCCTGTTTTACTCATTCGTAAAAAATACTTTACAGGTAGTCGATGATGTTTTACAGTCAGAAAGACAGTATCTGCGTGATCTTCAAATGCTTATTAAAGTATTTCGCGAACAATTGGCCAATAAATTAGCTAGTGAAAATGAGGTAACAAGCTTTTGGTTTACTGAACTATTTAACTTCAAATATTCAGTTTTAAAATCCGGAATACTAAACTTCTTGTTTTTACTTTTCAGAATTTAGAATTAGTCTTTCAGTCTATAGAAGATATAACAGAATTGACAATAACATTAATTAGTACACTAGAAGATACTCTGGAAATGACCGAACCAAATCATGTACCTGCGGTTGGAATTTGTTTTCTAGAATTAGCTGAGGTACAAAATCTAAAATAAGAAACAATAATGTGTGGTGCTGGTGGTAAGACGGAGACAATAATCTAAGTCATTATAATTGTTTCACAGAATTGGGAATTTGATGTTTATGACCGATACGCAGAAGCATTTAATGAAAACTGTCAGCAGATGCTTGAAGAATTATTAAGCCGTCCTGATATTGAGGCAACGGTGTCAACAGCGGGGCATGGTTTTGTAGAGGCTGTTAAATTTTACTTCCCGAAATTACTGTTGGAGCCATTTTACCATTGTATGCAGTACTTTGACTACATAAAGGTATAAAAATATCAACATCATTATTCCTACAATGTACCTTATATTATTACCGTGTAAACTAACAAAAAGTTTTTCTACTCTAGCTCCTTCGTCGACTGTCACCTTCTACGAAAGATAACTCCGATCTATTACAGGCAGAGGGTGTACTCACACCACTAAAAACATGCTTAGAGAACCTAAAGATTCCGAAGAAATCTTCATGGTATGATATAACTTTATTGATTTTTTCAAATGATTGTAATGTATTAAATTATAATGTATTTTTTGTTTTTATTTCAGTGATTTAGGCATAATTTTATCCGGTAAAGGCAATAAGCAGATAGCTAAGCAAAAAGTGATAGAAATCAAAGGCCAAGTTGAAGGGTTTAATGATTCACTTGGACAGTCATACTTCAACGAATTTTACTGTGGTGAGATATCTTTCTGTAGTACAAATACCCATAAACATAGAATGCACACACTTGAAATATGAGAAAACTGTATTTTTAATTAATAAACACTGATAAATTCATATACTTGCAGAAGGGGAACTCCAAAAAATTGGCTCAGGAAGAAAGCCATCAGAAAGGTACGGGTACCTTTTCGATGGATTTATGTTTCTATGCAAGCCTAACTATAGGCGCACATCTGTGGTTACGGGTGGATATCAACACGAGTATAGGCTTAAAGAATCATTTTATTTGACCAAAGTAGAAGTAAAGGATTTGGAAGATACTGACGGTATGTACAGTGGTTGCTATTTAAACTTATCAAAGGTTTTTCTGGAAACTTTAAATTTAATCTCGTTTTATTTGTTTATTAACATTACAGAATGTAAAAATCTGTTCGAAATTTTACCAAGAGATCAACCCCCCGTTATTTTATCTACGCGTTCTCCAGAGGAGAAATCTAACTGGATGGCTATACTGGTTATGCTTACCACGAAAAGGTAAATAATTTTAGACCAGCTAGTTTCAAATTCAAGTAAACATGTTTTAATATTTTTTGTTATTTTAGCATGCTTGATCGTATATTGGATCGTATTCTGTCGGACGAAGAGAAGAAACATCCACTTAAGCTTCCTCCGCCAGAAAAATATCGATTTGCTGTGGAAGACTTGGAAACGAATATAGTTTTAGATAAAGATAATGGAAACCATTTTTTAATCAAAGTAATTTTCTCATTTTACATAAGTGAATTTAAACATAGGTAATTATGAAATCACTTAATAATTGCTTTTTTTCCTAGGGAGCAACTTTATTGAAGCTTGTTGAACGACTAACACATCATCAGTACTCAGATCCCAATTTTATCAACACTTTTCTTACAACTTATCGAAGCTTTTGTACCCAACATGTAATTTAATTATTGATTATTTTGACAAAATCTTAAAAAATTGAAAAGTATTCATGCTAATAATAATTCACATGTCTTTGGTTTTTATTAGGAGTTTTTGGATTTGTTAATTGAACGATACAGCATTCCAGATCCTGAAGTTCCATCTTCAGAAACTGAGTCAATACATACAAGAGAAATGTTAAAGAGATTTCGAAAGGAATATTCGAGACATATTCGTCTTAGGTAATATTTTCTAAAAATTAATTTATATTATACTCCTTTCAAACAATAATTTCCGTCTTAATTTCTAACTAACGTTTTTATTTTTAGGGTTTTGAATGTGATCAAACAATGGGTAGTTCATCACTTTTATGATTTTGAACGTGATCCAGACTTGCAGGGACGATTAGAAGCCTTTTTAGATCAAGCGGATGAAAGCAAAGGAAAAAATTGTATTTTTGAATCTGTTAGAAAATGTTTACGAAAAGCTGTAAGTAAAAACTGTGTTACCAATTGATTTACAAGGCTTTCAATAATTCACAATTTAAAAAAAATATTTCAGTATATGTCATCGATAAAATGTTTTTTTGAATTTTAGGCTGAACACAGTACTGCAGATTTGGATCGATCGTACTCAGCAGTCAGGTCACCTCCTCCAGTAGAGTATCACATCAAATGTCCTGTTAGCGAGTGGTCTGTGCTAACGGTAATTAAAATAGTATTTGCAATTGTACCACTTAATCCTTGATTGAAACAGTTTAATAATTATTCGAATTAACGTTGTTTAGCTACATCCCATTGAGTTAGCGAGGCAGTTAACTCTTCTCGAGTTCGACTATTATCGTGTTGTTAAACCTTCAGAGTTAGTTGGAAGTGTATGGACTAAAAAGAACAAGGAGCAATCTTCTCCAAATTTACTTCGCATGATCAAACATACAACACATGTAAGTAGTACTACTATTTATTATTTATACTCAAATATGTTATAACTAACTACAATTAAGTGCTATTTCTTAAAAAAACTAATGTTGTCTGAATGTGCTTTAGGTAACAAGATGGTTTGAGAAAACAATTGTAGATACTGAAAACCTTGAAGAGAGGATAGCGGTTGTGTCTAGAATTTTAGAAGTTATGATGGTCCTGCAGGAACTAAATAACTTTAATGGAGTTTTAGCTGTTGTGAGTGCCATGGGGTCGGCTTCGGTACATCGTTTGAATTTCACATTCCAAGTAATTCAATACGTTTATTAACAATCGTTTTAAACAAAATAATTCTGGACATATTTTAACAATCGCTTCATGATTATAGGGCGTAGTTCCGAAATTGATGAAAGCTTTAGAAGAGGCTCAAGAGTTACAAAATGATCATTATAAGAAGTATCAAGAAAGACTGAGGTCTATCAATCCACCCTGTGTTCCTTTTTTTGGTAAAATCTTTTAAAATCTATAATTCTTAATACTTGTATAAAGGGCTACTATTATAGGATGATGACTACAATTTTTGATTTTAGGTATGTACCTGACAAATATTTTGCACATCGAAGAGGGAAATCTGGATTTTTTGCCAAATTCCAACGAGTTAATTAATTTTGGGAAAAGAAGAAAGGTTGCCGAAATAACAAGTGAAATTAGACAATTTCAGTATTCCCACTATTGTTTTGCTGTCGAGACGAGAATAAGAGAGTTTATTGAAAAGCTGCAACCATTTGAAGCGGACACTGCTGAAAATGAAATATCGAATTATTTATACGAAAAATCTCTCGAAATCGAACCAAGAGGAGCAAAACAACTTCCAAAATTTGTAAGTCACCTTAAATAAATCGAATAAGTAAACATTATCTGAATCGCTTGTAGTAGTTACGTTTTATCGATATTTTCTTCACAGCCAAGAAAATGGCCGGAGTTGAATCTAAAGTCTCCGGGTATAAAGCCCCGTCATTTACCTGGTCGTTCCCACCCACCAGGGCCTTTGATGCCGCCAAGTGCCAGTAGTTCTTTCGCGCCTTTTCATTCTTCGGTATCTACAATGAAGATAGATTCAGATTCTGATAGCGTTATGGACGCTTCACCACAAACTCCAAAGACGCTAACACCATCGTCACTCCCGTCTACCACATCTCCTTTTGACCGTCTAGGAGATTTCTCTGTCTTCGCTCCAGTTCTCATCGGACCTGGTATGTAGCTTAATAATAGCATCAATCCTTCCTACTTTTACTAGCCGTATATTGGGAATTTCAGCTGTATTTTCTGAATACATATTTACATAATAATGTTTTATAGTGCCAAACCCACCTATGTCACCGCTGCAGAATCCTTTTTCACATTCCCACCATTCTTTATCTTCAATTGCTTCTTCAGTACATCCAGCTCCACCGCCGCTTCCTCCAAGACGAAAACGTGGTGACTCAATAGGAGATTCGCTATCGCCAAGAGTAAGTTCCTCCTATATTTTGTATAGTAAGATTAATTTTGTTAATCAATGTAGTGTTGTCCGTTATAATGAAGAAATTGATCTTATTGATCCAATGGAGTATTTTCTCATATTTTTATAGGCTGATATATCTGAGAATCCGCCACCGCTGCCACCCCGCAAAGTTTCTCCTCGAACACCCAATGCACCTAACCCACCAGTTCCTCGACGGAATTCTGCCACTACATCGTCAGAGTGCGGTTTAAATAGTCCTGCTCTTAATCAACAGACGGTATCATCACCTAAAAGACTGACTCCAAACGGACCACCTTCGGTGATTTCTTCTCATTCCCCTGGTAGAAACACACATTTTGTTTAAGTTCTAATTAACAATTTTATTGTGCAATGTAACCGATGGACTTATTTAATGCTTTGAATTGCAGCCGGCTACAATTGCGGTTCAGAACACAGTCACCCTGCATTTGTTTTCAACCAAGGCCCACCGTTAAGTCCGGTTCGATCAAAGCCTCCTCTAGCAGCTCCTAAATTACCTCCGAAAACAAGTAAGCCTATCAATGTCAACTCAGCTAATAGCAATCACAACCAACTGCTCTGAAACCGAATGAAGATCCCTCTCATGTTGCTGTGAACTGATTTATTTCTTCATCAAATGATTGACGCAATGAAGAATTATCTCGGCCAATTGTTGCTTAAAGTCTCGTTTTACACGCAAACATGTAAAATGCCGGTAAACAGAGAAATGAATTGTAATTAAAGAGGAAATACACCCTACCTTACCTAGGCACAACTAACAGAGTAAACTCAGGTTACTGATAACTATTTTTTTCGAAATATGTAGGTAGATATCAAATTATGAACTATTATTATTGTTTCATAACGTTCTGCATTTCATTTTAGTCTCAACTACATTTAATACATTTAATATTATTGTTGTTCATTGTTGTTATTCATTATGAAAACATCGTAAACGCCACAGGTGAAATTTAAGACAAGCATTTAGCGATTTACTAAAAGTAATTAAAACAAACTAAGAGAAAATGAGTGTAGAAATGAAATTGTATTAATACTATTTCAGTTATTGAGATATAAAAGGCGTGCCTGTAGAATCCTTTCATTCATTAATAATTTTTTACCGGCATATAGAGATGAAAGATGACACAAAACACAACACGTGTGAAATTGCAACTTGAAGAAAGTATGCAAACTAGAGTATGGATATTTATTAGTAGTACACAGCATAGTAATACATAATGTAAGTAGTCATGCCGCAATGTTATAATATAAATTATGTAAATTAATAATGAATACCAAATGTATATACCTAGTATTGTATGCTTATCTGAGTATAAGGTGTACAAAACGTTTTCTATGACGCATAGACTATTTATTTTCTAATTTGTAAGCCATTTCAAATGTAACAGCTACTAAAAGTTTCAAGTTGGTAGTAGTTTGTCTAACGACATTATAATACAATACAATACAGTATAGCTAATAGCTACATTTTAGTAAGCAACCAAGTAATACTTCGATTGTTATGTTAGTTACTTCGCCAGACTGTCTAGCCCACAGACATGAAATAGTTTTGAGGAAGAAATCTTCTTAATAATGCCAACATAGAAGCTAAACATATTTACTTGTAGGATTTAGTGAAGTCGTAATTTTGTAGGCTAATAATAATTCGTCGTTTCATTGATTAAAGCGGTTTTGACTTGTTGGCGAACTACATACATAATAATACACGTTTCTTCAAATTCTTGTGCAGTAATATTTTCCAAACGGATAATGCATTACTAAATGCTCATTCAAATGTATTGAGGATTTAATTTACTTATACAAATAAGTTAACAATGTGAATTGCAATTTAATCCGACAATATTTATTCATTCATTGTACAACAGTCTTTCTCATTTCTTCTTGCATAATATACAAAAGTACCTTATTTCGTAGTAGGAATAAATGTAGCAGTAATATTATTTTCTTGTTTTAAAGCACATATCAGATTGGTTGTATTTCATTTTTTCCAACAGAGATTGATAAAGTAATATAATTCTTGAAAAATGTGTGATTCAAAAATGCAAAAGTGTAGACAAAATAGAAAGAGTATGGAAGAAATTAAAAATAAGTGACATTTTGAGTTTTCTCTTTGACTCGTATTATCCCAATCCAAAGCAGTCCATCATGATTTTGTCTTTATCCAATGTAATGTAATTTTCTATTTATGAACTATTTCTTTATTGCACTGAAAATTAAATATTTCGCTGGTTTTTTCAAAGCCTTTTTTCAAAATGTCTTTCTATGTTACTTATTAGGTTTTTCTAAATCTGGATGCTTTGTTATAAAGTTGATTTCTTGTTAATCTTTTCCATTACAGCTTTATTATAGGCATAGCTATAAAAAGGTTATTTTATGTGCACACATGTAATATCATGTAAGCGTATAAACAAAACATTTAAATCTGGACACATGTAATAACATGTAGTGTATCTAAACACAGCATAATGTGCAGACTAAATTATACGCTTGATTTATTATGCCGAATCTGTATTTCTTTTAGTTATGACAGTGAGAGTAATACATTTGTAAAAGTGTAACTATTGCTCTGTGCTGGCCAAAAAAGCTGTAATTTGATTTTGAATAATTAGATGGCTACTTTAGTGATGATTTAATAAACTAAGAGCTCCTACTATTTCCTCTAATACATCTACGTAGATTAAACAAAATTGAAATTAATTTTGAATGATATGGATGTGACATGCATTTGAAAAGTAGTTTTTCCTTGTAGGAATAATAATTGTAATAATTATTGCAAATTAATGGTAAACTGACTACCTCTCTGTCTCGCTTCTGCATAGGCGTATTATTAATACATACATAGAAATAAACGATGCATTAATAAAATGTAATAATTCTGATACATAGTGTAGTTGGTAATACTAATTACTACTTCAACCTGCCTACTATAAAAATATAGCCTTTAGTAAAAATGTTAATAATAATGTAACTACTTATTATGATTTAAGTAGTAAGTGAAAATAAAAACTATTTTGCGCTTTGACGAAAATAAATAAATACATAATCAAATCAACCTAAAATGTAATACTATTTATTATATAGCGTTGTATACATTTAGTATGCTAGAAAATAGCTTCTAAAAATATTAGTAAAGTAAGAATATTGTTAAAAGATTTAAGAAGCTGTTGTAAAGAGATAAAACTGCTACACAATGTAATAATAATAAGAATGCCAAATCTGTAGTGTATTGTGTAGAAAATATCACGGAGTAATATTTGGAAGAGGAAAATGAAGAGCAATGAAATCAAGATTATTAATGTAGAGAGTCAAAAGAGAACGAGTCATGTGCTTTTATTAGCGTATCGTTTCAGCCAAATAAACTAAAACAGTATACATGAAAAAGAAACAGTGAAGTTTATTACTTTATTCATTTCTCATCATTTTATGTTCATTATTAATGTTTATTATTTATTCATTCGAAACAAATCACAAAATCCTTATCATACCACATTGAATTTCGTCGACAGTATTTAAGTATTAGTAGAACAATGTATTTTTCTCTTCTTCCGTTTCATCATCATCTTCATCATAAATGTATAATTTTTACTGTGTATCTTTACGTGGCCTAACTATATACATTCTATTCTTTTTTTCATAGTCATTATTTTATAAATACGTCAAACTGTTCACGTATATTATGTAGTAATATTGTCCATAATAATTATTATGTTATTCTTAGTAATATTATTATGGCCAGAAAAGGTAATTACTACGATTGATTAAAAATTACAGATAATTAGTTGTTTTGCTTTCTTAGTCTAGAGTTCTTATCCTATAGTAATATTTACACGTTCAACGTTTTTAGTTTTACTTCAACGAACGCACCATCAAGTACATAGTGCAGTTTAATTATGATTAGTTAAGTATTATTTAAACAAGCATTAAGTATAGGTTCGTTCATATGTCTAAAACCTTGTACTGACGTTATGAATAGTTTATTTTTACAACAGTACATTTCATTTGGTATTACATATTACTGACTCAGTAGATTAAAGCTTTTAGTTCGAAAAATGGGCATTAAGTATTATTACGGTACTTGCATCTAAATATATTCCAGGTGCATATGCTAATTTTGTCTTGTGCACGGTTTAATAATAAGTAATCGTCTATGACAGAAATATTCTTTACTCATGGCACACAATGTAAATTTTGTATCATGTAGCTTACATGGATGAACTAGCAGTTTTCCATGAACTTTGTGCATCAGTTTTCAAAAAAAATATTCTGTTACACAAAAGATATTATGGTTAACTTATTTTGTGTATAACGAGTACTTGCGAAAGCAAAATCAATTTTCTATTTCTTCAAAAATCTAAAACTCTTAATGTCTCAGAAAATAAGTTTTTTTAAAAAATATCTAACTGTATGTGGTGAATAATGTTAATAAGAATAAATTGATCAAGTAATTTTGCAAAATCAGCAATTCAATGCAAATTTTGAAATCGAAATACATACACATAAAATTATTATGGATTCTGCATTCTAACAGTGAAAGTAAATAGTGAAAGTACAAAGAAAATTAAAGGTGAAAGTATGAAGAAAGTGAAGTGTAAAAGTATGGAGAAAGTAAAAGGTGAAAGTACGAAGAAAGTGAAAGGTGAAAGTACGAAGAAAGTGAAAGTTGGAAGTACTGAGAAAAGTGTGTATGAAAGTAGGAAGAAATGCTGAAAGGAAAGCACATATCTTTGCTAAGAACCGAATTTGCAATTTCCGTTAAACATTTCGCAATGCCTTAATAGTGACAAGGCCGATTGGTCGAGGTGAATAAATCTACACAGTAATATTCTGCCCGGATGAATAAACAATTTTTACGTATGTATTATTACTTAAAGGAATTTATTGCGTTCGTATTTAAGTGATAGATCAACGTGTGGTGCAGCCAAAGAAATCGCTTTCATAATGCCCACATATATAGTCCTTGTCCAATTTACAACTAAATAACTCCTTAGCAAATTTGAATGTCTCTATTGCTTATTATTAAGTAGCGACAGCTACTTTTTCAGTTAGTATTTTATTATTGATTAATCTGTGCCTCTATAAAGGACTAATGTCTGTACACTTCATATTTATTATATACATATTTAGGCGTTTTAGATGAATTATTTTAGAGAATTTACATTAATTAGTTAATCATTAATTACAAGCTTATCAATTTTAGTATTGGTTTGAGAACTATGTAGTAATAATAGTAAGAACTTCGTTACATGTTAATTATGTAGTACTATTGTTAATGTATTGCAATTATTAACAATTTTTATGACTAAACAACAGTTGAACAGACGCTTTTGTTTTTAAAAGTTTCGTAGAGAATGTACATTCGGTTTATCCCTTGCCATATTTTACTATGAGTAGTTTTCGGATTTCATTATCGGATTAAGCTAATCGGGGAATTCAATTCACTTAATTTTCCTTAATAATTAATATTAGTTTTGTATTAATACTTTATAATTGTAGTAATGTTAATAATCTGTTAATCTGTATTTTATAGTGACATATTAGTTGGCAACTGGCAATTTTAGTATATTCTACTAGATTTTGTAGTAGAATTACAAGTGTAGGCGACTAGTATGTATATTCAATTCATTAATAGAGGTAGTAGTATTTACAGTAGTACATGAGTTAATTTATTGGATTAATATTAGTATTCACAAAATTTAGTTCACTACTGGCAATAAGAAAATTTTGCCATGTATTATTATTACTTACTGATACAGTTATAGTATTTTAATAAGGTTCTACGTATAGTAAGTTTCAATTTAGCTGCGAGTAAATAGTTGTAACATATTTTTCACAAGATTAAAATTTTGTAGTAAAATTCATCCTGTAAAGTATGCTTCATAGTAATTAATAATATTGTATCTTATCTTTATAATTCGATGCTTGCGGTCGCATTATTAGTAGATGATGATTACAATGGAATAGGAAAAGAAGCCCAAACTGTATCTTGATTTTTATTTTTCATTTACATTTAAATGTTTCAACCTTATTGAGTATGGAGCAAGAAGCTTATCATTAAATCAAGAGTGTAATAATCATAATAATCATAATTAAGAACAGTTTACATAGAAGGAGAGAATTTATAAGAGAAGCAGGTTCAGAAAACAAATTGACACAATTGTCAACTCAGATCAGACTCGAGAGTAGAAATAAAAGTGTAATTGAGTTTACTAACAGTAGACTTTTTAAAAATAAGAACTACGATAACTAGTAATTAACTAAAAACAATAACTTTTAAGACATTTGTCTTAAATCCATGCATACAATCATTACATCATTGAAATAGTATTTTACTATAGACTTTTGCATGCATTTCTATAATATGGCTGATTTACAAAAAAATTAAATGTTATATTATACTTATGATAATATTCTCTACGAACGTACAATACAGTGTATTGGATACACCGAATATATTCACGAATCAATTGGCAATGCAATGGGTAACTTTTACTTAATTATGTATGTATAAGCGTCGATTGTCTAAAACAATTCGTACGATTCGTTATACTAAAATCTGCACAGATCAATCAAGACTAGAAGTTTTCTATCATATCCTTGTAGATATTTTTGTAATTATATGCGTCCTTATCATTTTAGTGACTCGTTGGGTATACAAATGCCTCTGTAAATCACATTGTTAAGAATTAACGACCCTTTTGTTGTAGCCAGTTCAGTTATTTGACTCTTTAGTGACTGTAATCCATAAATAAACTTAAGCGTTATAAACGTAGTATTTAATGATAATGTTAAAAAGCTAGGGATTCTTGGACTTTTGAAATGTCTTAGAATTATTATTAACTTTAGACTTTCTCTTGAGAGAAATGATAATATTATTATACATAGATTTGCCTAAATTCCTTTCCCGTATTTTTTAACCTAGCAAAAATTACAAATACTTACTATGTCCGGATTCATCGAGTAAATATTAACAATTGCTTTCTACTACTTTCCCTTAAATACTTTACATTATACTAACTCCGAATGACGATACTTTTCGTAGAATTACCTTTAGTTATATAAAATCAGCACATTCTCAAAAAATTATTTTCTTAACTGTTTTGATTTGTATTACACATTACTTATACAAATTATATTTTAACATTACATGAATAACTTAGTCATTTGCACTCGAAGCAATATGTGTGCAACGAGAATTAAAACATTATTGAATAATATCAAATACATCTTTTGTTGTTTCAAAATAAGCAACTGCTAAATCATAACATAAGAATAATCACACTGATTATATGTAGTAATATAAACAATAATTAGTTAACAATTGCGTCAAAACAAAAACAAATGCCTACAATCAAATTGCAGGTCAGAGAAGACTAGAACTATTGTCATCGAGAGGTTTAAAATATATTATGTGTATAATGCGAAACACTTTACTAGGGCCGATTGATTTATGAGATTCTTCATATTGATAGCGATCTCTTTTCTGTCTTGTGGCTTTTCCAGCAGAGTTTTCTCTTGATCTCTGCAATCTTCACAAAAAAGTGTCTTGCTTGTCTTCTATGGGTTGCTTCTTTGTTCAGAGTTCAGAGCTTGACGTAAAATGACTTGACTAACCGCACTACGAATAAAATGACTCGATATAATTGTTCTCCTAAGTACTCACTCACTTTAAATGATAATTATCAGAAACGAATCTTCGTAGTAGGTGCGTGCACACCTATGAATATTGTATATTATTATGTATATGGATGTTGATGCTATTTTTTATAATATTATTAGCGATCTGAAGACCGAGAGACGAGCGATAACCACAGTTTTTTTTTAAAACTTTCAACTATATACCTAATAACTTTTGAACATTTAATTTTCATATTTAATTAAGTATAAAGCTAATGCTAATCTTTACCACCGGACTTGTCTGGATTCACATAACGCCTGAACCTACAATAAAAGTCAATAGAAAGATTTATGAGTGCTCCATCTAACAATACAGTTACCTACAGCACGAATTAAAGAGACACACCTTGAAGGTAATTCAGGTTGAGGAGGATCTCCCGGAGGAGGGCAAGGGGTAGGAGCCGGTGGTGAGTCATTACTATCTGAACTGGTGTCTTCCTGTGCTCCTGAAGGTCGCTCTCCAATTAAATGGCTTGGTACACCTCTCTCGTCACTATATTATCACACACTTTCATTAGTTAAGAAATCCGGGGAAAAATGTTAGCCATGGAATAATTACAGTTCAAATGAATGGTAGTAAAAAGGGATTTTTATATGTGAAAGATTTACTTGTGATTAATAGCATTGGTGATCACTTCCTGGTCCCCACTCAGGGGAGCACATCCTAGAAAGCCGCCATGGACATTTTCGAAGCTACCCGCATTATGCCTTCGTCTTCTTTGAAATCTAAGACCCAGTTGCGATGCGTCAGTTACGTATTTTTCACTCGCTTGGCGTCGTCTTCTCAGTCCAGGGGTACATCCGCCGAAGGCCAAGCCATTTGTTGAAAGAGATAAGTTCACACTCGGTGAGTTGATTTCTTCAGGTTCGGGTGGTGGAATCGGGATATTCGGAGAATCTCCTTGGCCAAGCATAATATTAACATTCGTGTTACTCTTGCTGGTAGCAAGTGGAGCTGGAGGCTGATTATCTACTAGTGGATGAGATCCTGATGAATCATTATCTAATGCGTTATTAGCTTGAGGAAGTGCTGCCGTTGCGTCAAAGTATACTGACATATCCTCAGGGTTGCAACTCAATAGTAAACGCTCAGACTCTCCCACTCGATTTCTAGTTCAATAAATTCAATAAGTCAACAATTTGTATAAAAATGAAAGTTTTTTCCTTTAAGATTGTTAGAAATAGTTGGCTAGTTATTGTTGGAAAAAATGCTTACCCGTTATCAGGTAAATTAGTTCTGGCAGAATGAAAATCTTCTGCTAAAGAAATAGCTTTCGAAGGAAGCCACTCAGGATTCGATACGTTGACATCAGGTGTGTCATTATTAGCTTCTCCACCTGAGTCCCGACGAACAGTCAATTTAGTATCAATTCGAATAGCTTTCTCTCCGATAGAGCTATCAGATTTATTTTTCAAAATGCTCTTGAGCAATTTGGGTTGACAGGAAGAATTATTTGTCACAACCGCTGAGTTATTTGACAACACGGGAAGTTTATCGTCCACTTGCAGCAAATCGCACTGAAAATGTCAATAACCAAATTGCATTTAATTTTTCTCTTTATCACCACTTGCCTTATTGAAACAACGGAATTTCTGTTATTTCAATTTTTTAATTCTGCTGGGCACTGGAGAGAGGGATATTAAACTTACTTTGTTGGAAAATGTTTCTTCTGCTTTCTCCAAATCTGACTTTCCACTGCTGATTTTCTCCGGGAGAGGGAGAGGGGAAGTAGTGGAGGTCATAGGAATATGGGGTTTAATGTCTTTGTCAGGAACGGGGGAACTCACAACTCGGATTTCTAGTCGTCCGGCGACCATTTCAGGATTTTCTGTCTCAGCCTCAGCCGAGAAAATTCGATTTAAAGCCTGTGTTAAAAATTAATGAGGAAGATGATTGTTACTCTCACCATTACAATCAAATTTAGTTAACTACAATATGATTTTTTTATTTTTTGTTGTTGTTTGTGTAACTCACAGGCATGCTGCGGTGAAAAGATTCGTCAGCACCTTCATTGAGCTTTTCCTTATCACAAGTCCTCTGTTTGGAAGCTACATTCCTTGTTACATCTACCTCGTAAGTGTACTCGTCAAATGCAGCTTGCTGGATGATGGGGGGTTCTAAGCCAGGTCTGAAATTCCCACAGAAATTCGCATTCCAGTTATTATGAAATGATTCCTCCATTTCCATTGCCGTAGTTTTACTAGTTTCATTATGTAGTGTCATCAATTTAAACTGATTGTAGCTAAATGTCTTTATATATAATCGCCTTAAGACATGAGAGCTAGGTATTATGTAGGTACTTAGGTAGTACGCTGCATTGAAGTCCCTTATTTTATTATGCTAGGAGTATTTTAGAATTGTTGTATATAGTATATACCGTATATGTTCTGAGATCTCTGGATTGCTCCAAACTTTCGGTAAAGTTTGTTCTAGGGCAGATAGACCGGAAGGATTCTCCAAATCCAAGTAATTCAACGATGACATTAAGTTACTTTTGTCCACCAACTCAAACTTGGTTTCGTTTTGCTGACTTTTTTCTTCATGAACTCCATCTGGCTCTTCTACGTCGTTTGTGTTGTCTCCTATTGTTAACGTCGGGATTACTTTTGCAATATCGGGTCGACTGCGAACTTTACTTTCTCGGGGAGTTAACGTAGACCGTTCTAGTACCTCTTTAGACTTTTCCTAACGAAAACCAATCAAATGACAACGTTTATAATGTATTTAAGTATGTCACGGTGATGATAACCATTATTCCTTTGCATACAGAGGTCTAGGTATATAATACACTACGCTTACTACAGTATTGCTCTATTGTGTGCGTAGTTATTTATTAGATAGCTTTCATACAGCCAGCGACATGATTAAATGCAAAAGAAAGGGATCATTGCCAGGCCAAGACCAAGGGAATTCAATTTAATTGTAATACTGGTCATAATTCATTTATGTATGTTTGATAGATGTAGTATTATATTGATATGCAGCCAAGTAAAATGCGTTAGACATGCGATGCGAGCTAAAATGGCGAATGGAACAAGAGGATGCAGAAAATATCAAATGAAAAATGAACGACGGACTGCGTCGTTAATAGAATAATAAAAATGGCAGCGTTAATTATGCAGGTTGAATTATAATAGCGGGTTGAAATATTGTGAAATGCATCTGAATAGCTTTTAAAGTCATAATTCATAATCCGGGTAGTTTCTTTGCTGGCATTAATGACTTTTTTATGTATGAAGGGACTCACTTTGGTTGGTATAGTCTGGAGGTCAAAAGGGAGGGTTTCCTTTTCCCTGACGCGTTCAGCTTCTTTTGTCCCTTTTTCTCCAGAGTCTTGAAGTCCACCGTCGGCTTCATTCTGCGTCTATGGAACCAATCGAACGAATTAAACGCAGGAATAGGGATCAATCAAGCTGGAGAATGTTTTGTGTGTGTTTGTCCATATTTCTATAGGTACTATATACGTTATGTGAGAAGAATGTATCCTGCTTCTACGTATGTATGTAAATAATGTTCATGACAATACGCACAAACCGTACGAATTCGGTATTTTCTTCCTATGTTTCAATGTCGTAGACCGCAGAGTAATGAAGTAAGTAAAACAAAGAAGAGTGAATGAAAGAAAGAAAGCCATTTTGAATTCATTTGTAATTTTATTTGCATTTTCTATAAAACAGTTGACAAAGACGAGATAAACAAAAAAATTCCATGCAATGAAATGAAATTCACGACCAACGACACCATTTATGACGACGACCTCACTTAATCACATACATATCACAATAATAGTTAACAATACAACATAGGTAATCGCTTACAAGTAAACTTCAAACCATTTCTTCGTTTTTAAAATTACTAGTTTATGGTACACCTTACTTACGTGCTACGTATAGTATAGAAGAAAGTGTACTATGCAGCAAACTTATCCAGAGAATATAGAGGTGTATGTAGTATTTATGTACTAATAGTAATTTTATGTAGTTTAAATAGAATAGTAGGTTATAGGTAGCAATAATAGTCTAAAAAGGAATAATGTAATCATTAATTAAAATGGTAGCTCCTTAACAATGCAAAATGCAATGGCAGTGATGTACCATTCATACTTACAACAGGTGAGATAAACTATATAGAAAAATATGTCAAGAAAGAAATCATTAATTTAAATTAGGACGAACAGTCTAACTACCATAGGCTGTAACTGCCAGAGCTCTAACTACAGATATTTAAATGCTCGTAAGTATTATAAAGTTAATTATTCTATGTATTGTATTTAGCAGCACAATATCTTCGTTTTCTGAGTGTGATCTGCGTTTAAGATCATCTATCAACTTGAAAAAGATTGAACTGGAGAAAGGCTGAATTGATTATTTGTCTCTTTCCGGTTTTTCTGAGATCTTTCAAACGATTACATAAGATTATTATTCTCTAAGATCTCAATCATGTCAAAACAGTTTGTTTTTATAAGAACAGTATTTTTATCGGGCATCTGTCCGCAATTCGCTTTGTAGTGCATACTGTGACATCAAAGTGAAAGTAGATATGACCAAAATTCAAAACTGTCATTTTCTTTCTTGGATAATGTGCACTTTAGTATGTAAAAGACCTTTTCACCCGTTTAAAGAGCTTTTACGTAATAGAAGGTTAAAATGTAATACAACAGGTAATTATATAGGTAGTAAAATATTACAATCACGTAAGGAGCTACAAACAAAGTGCTTTCTTAAAAACAAAATCAGTTCTTCCAGTAATTTCTTCTAGAAGGCAAAGTCAAAGTCAAAGTAGCGGTAGGAATTCTTTCCAAAGATTTTCCTCTAGTGTATCGGAGCGCCTTAAAGCAAAAACGGAACAAAAAGTTGACAAAAAATAGAAACACTGTAAAAAACTAAAATTAGAAAATATATACCACACTACCGTGATGTAGTAGAATATTGTAAACATAATACTAGCCTGAGTTTTTTCCCAATACACTAAAATGTGGCCTGCGAAAGTAAAAATTCATGAAACAGCTGAAATGAAAACTATTGTAAACTGGATAATGATAGTAAGAACGAAATGAATGAACGAAACAAGTGATTTATACAACTACGGCCTACGACATTGACAATTTCTACCATAGGTAAAGTGCGTTCGTTTAGACTTTTGTGTCACTATGTGATTTTAAACAAGTTTCAAGTAGTATAGGTAGGTTGTTTGGATGGAAAGGTGAGGTTTTTAAAGTTTTTTTAGGAAATGCATCTTTTTTAGGCATGTATATAGGTACCTATATAATTTTCTTGAAAACATTCGGTATTTATTATTGCGGAAGGGAAGGGGAAATCTTATAGCGGTTATTAGTAGTAGCTCAATATTACTTTTATACTGAATACTTTTCTGGGTTAGTTAAATCGAAACTGTTTTTTGCTTGGACAGACATTTCCGAAAAACGAAAGCAAATCGAAACATTTCAGTGGATTGAATAAAAGGATCGTTAAATAGGTTGGACTGAGCTGTTGAAAATATTCATAGTGGTACTTACTTACTGTAGTAGGTAGTCTGAGTTTTGATTTTTGATTGTTAGCTTTTAGTTAAGATTTATTTTATTTATATTGTATTTCATTACGTATTTCATATTAATACCTGACTAATGGAGACGAGCTTGTGCTCTGGACTCTGCAAAGGCTCTGCCCCCTTCCACTCATTGTCTGTTTCTTCCGAGTCATCAAACTGAGACTTCCATTGAGAAGCCATAGTGAGTCCTCCACCCCCACGGGTAATCTGTTGCAGAGCCGACACGTTTGCATCATCGATTTCAGCGAATTGGGTAATTGAGTGGTCTCCACTCTTATGTTGATGGCTATGCGGATGGGAATAGGGACGTGCTCCTCTACCCGATCGACTCCGGCTTAAACCATGTCCATGAATACGCCGACCTAATTGAGGAGCCCCTGGGTTGGCGGAAGCTGTCGTCAATCCTCCAGCTCCACTACCTTGGGCGTCTTTAGAAATGGCAGTTAAACCTTCCCCGTCCTTTGTTTCGGGGTCTATCGACGACTGCAAGGAAAGTCCATCTCGTCCTGGAAAATTACAATAGAACCCGTTTAATGTATGTACGGAGATAAATGGGTGTTGAATGAAGTGTCAGTTGAAATGTTGCCTTTATAGCATCTGGTGAAGATAAAGTGCATAACACACAATACCACTCACATTCTATACATATATTATAATCTGTTTTATACACAGACTGTTGTAGTGTAGTGTAAGTGTATAATTATTTTCCTAAAGTACCTTTGGCATAGTCGTAGCCGTAAGAGTCATTAGCATCAGTCACTTCTCTCATTCGTGGACTAGTCATGTCAGGATTGCCATCATCCGCTTCCGTGTCATCTTGTTGAGACGTTAGTCGAAGTCTTACAAGGCCTTTGTTGCTGCTCGTTCTGTGCTGTTGCACCTGTCTCGGCGTTGGTATTGGCTTTACGATCTCCGGTGTTTTTGCTCCACTCAAGTTCACCTACGCAGCCAATTACATTCAAATCCACAAGCATTAACTTTCCACAATGTCACATACGTTCATTCGTAGCATACCAACATAAAACTAAGGAAGCTATAAAACTCTTTCTTGAGCATTCTCCTGGCACTGCCACGGATTTCCAACTTAACAGCTTTATCTTTCTATTTCAGAAAACAGAAATCTCTACTACTCCTTCTTACTAACTGCCTGGCAGGGTGGGTATACTACCCACCCGGCCCTCCTCATCATCAACACAAAATAGACGACATAGACTACGTGCCGTCATTAAGCTCCAGACTTGATGTATTGTACTCGTACTTCTACTCCAATACTTCAACAGTTCTCTTTGTCCGGAGAAATAATACTGATGGTGTCTCCCGAGTTCAAGTTATACAAGAGTATCAGTCTTTCGTGACTGGAAAGCTAATCTGTGAGTGAGTCTGGATTAGGTTAATGTTAAAGTACATAAAAAACACTGACCTGCATGACATTTTCGCCCTCAATTTCAATTCCGCTTTCTTGGAGGTCTTCTTTCTCATCTGTGTCTTTTTTCCGACCATCGTCTTGAATTTTGTTCGAGTCTTCTTTCTTCTTTCTTTTCGGTGACTCTACAATGTTATTGTTATGACAAACTTTTTCTTTGGCCGACTCACTTTGATTGTTCATGGTACTCGGAACAGGCAAAGTTCCAGACTGAACACCACTTCCTCCCACGCTGTCCAACAAATAAGCCTCACGTCTTCGCCGTCTCCGAGAGTCATAATCCAAGCGTCCCTTTAATATTCAAACAAAATAACAAGGGTGAAGTTGGGGTACTTGAAATAAGATTCATATTCATGTGGATTGTGATGAATATGAAGTCAAGTTACGCGTTTTGAACCTTTTGTCTTACTTCGATTAAATGCTTGTTGTCATTAGGCTCAATGTTTTCTTGATTATTATCCAAACTGGCCAAAATTATTTCATCCGCGTTTTCTGTTGTAAGCATCCTGAAGTGTAAAAGAAGAAATTTAAAAAATCAAGTCATATTAATGAAAAATTTAGCCTTGAAATTTTTATAAAAAATATAAAAAAGCATTATTCATGAAAACTTGGCGCATGAAATTGTCTTTTTTTCAAATTCTCATACTTCAGTAACTATTCCTGTATCCTGTATAGCATGAGACATTACTTCCCTCATTTTCTAACAAGTTACAGACTTAATGGCTTAATATAGCGTACAAGGTGGGCTCAAGCCAAAGAAAGTTAAGTAAGAAAGCTACAATAAAATAAGTGACTCAATTTAAAATGATTATCCCTAATCGGTTTATAAATCTCTAGCAACTGATGTAACATAAGTTACCTTGACCGATGAATAGCTGAATGCTAAAGCTACTTTGACTAGAATTATTACCCAAAAACTTACACATTTAAAGTGTATATTTAAATCTGAACAATATTCATCGTCATAAAATTCCACGGTAAACTTCAAACGTTATAAGTAATTCGAATCAACTATAGTTCAGAATTTCTAGTTTAAAAATAGAACATAGAGATTAGGAAACGTGTAAGGGAAATGTTAAGGACGAAATTACATTGCTATTACTACTACTAGATGTTTACGTTTGCATACAATCTCTGGTTTAGCAAATAAAACATATAAATCAAATTATTTTGGCTTGAGGACGCGACATGAAGGGAAAACAAACTGCGATAGTGTGATATCTACACACATTGGAGCTAATGCAATATATCTTATAGTGTCTGGTCACAAAAAACAGCGAGAGTCTTTCCTCCATGGCCCATTGGCTTTACAACAAACCGTAAATTTTCACTAAAGCTGTTTAACAACAAGTCAAGATAATAAAAAGATTAATTGCCGCGTCTCTGTTGTTGTATCGTAGTATATTGACCAATTATGTTCAGAATGACAATGTAAAAGCCGATTGGAGTCGCTTGAACGAAAAGTACCCCTCCTGAGGCAGTAAACATCTAAATCGTTGAGTGACACATATCATGTCATCTTGAAACAAATGGATACAAATTATTGTCACTGTCATACATCATAATAAAAAAGATCCTTACAATCGATCTGTAACTCCCTAGCGTTCGTAAAAAATGTTTTAGTCTATTCAATCATGCTACTCGTTTATTTAGCGTATATTTATGTGTTGTGTAGTAAGTATGTATGTGTATACTAAAAAGAGAACGTGAAAACATGTGGAGAGCAGAACCGTCTCTGAGACAAGACAACACTAAGTGACACGTAATGAAAGTTTATTGAATAACAAAAAAGCAAACTAATGTATCCTGTAGAAAGATAAGTGCTAACCCTGATGGTTTCGTAACACTTGCAGGAGGTGGGTTGCTCGTAAGATTTCCACCCGTGTTATTGTCAGGTGCGAGTTTTTCCCAGTCAAATGGATCTGAATCTTTAACACCTCTTCGTTTCATACATCTCTCGAAAACTCCTGCTAACATCTGCAAAGCAATAAAATTTGAATAAGTACATACAAAATTACATTATAAAATATTACCTTTGCCATTTACGACTCAAAGTCAAAATAACTCAAAGAAACTCTTGTATATAGCAACATTTCTTCTTGCTAAAAATTCAATTAATACTAATTGTACGTGCCATCGTCATCAAAACATCTGGACAATTCATTCATTTAGATTTCTACCGAATTAAACTAGTTATAGTAGTACCTCACAGTGTAAATAATTCAAATCCGAAAGTTTGAGGTACTTTTCACAACATATTATACATAATGTGTATGTACGGATATTCTTTAATATATGCAAACCTATATGCAATTGCAATTGCAATAAAGTCTACAAACATGCAAAAAGGATTCAGTCCATTCCGTTTTTTGTACGTGGCCATTGCCTTGCCATTACTAGAGTTCAGGGTAGCTTTAGGAAAAATCAACCTTCATCTTTAACAGTTCACACCCGTCTTGGAAAGTAAGTAGCATTAGCATTGTGTGACTTTGCTTTTAGCGTGCACACTCTGTAGTTGTATGTAGTTCTGTATAGTTACAGCTGGATCTGTATAGCAATATGCAGTTAAAACGTCTACAATCCACCTTCACTTAACTTTCACCCATTCCAATAATATTTTAGCATTCTCTGTGTTTCTCTTGTGTAGTCTGTTCACGTCTTTTCCATTCTTTGGTCACGAACACACCACCATGCCACGACGACGTTTTGTACAAGCAAATGTACTGTTGTATGTGAGCATTTGTATGAGTACTTGCAACGAAGCATGTGGAAATACAATATATGTATAGCTACATACTTTATCTTATATCTAATACCACTCTGACTGTGTGGAAAAAGACAAACATACCTAATGTAATTCCAACAGCAGCGGCTACCACGACTACATCCTACCTAGTACTAAAAGTACAGAGAGAAAAATCATTCCCAAACTTTTCCTATACTTTTACTTTAGTTCTACATAGAAGTATACTTCATACAATCAGCCGCTTGTATTTCATGCTCAAAAAATCTACACAGAGACGGATCCACAGAACTCTAAGCAACTCTCTCCTTTTACCACAGCACGCCATTCTATATCAAGTCGCAACTGACTCAAAGGAAAAACCTATGCTATGTATATAGAAGATAAATACAGTACAATAATATCGTGTAAGTAAAATATAACTTGGCCTGATTGCTGGGTTTGTATGCACTAAATAATACTATTACACTTCATAGTGTGTCATGAAATTCATATACAGACATACACGTAGTACCTACACAACTCCGGTGCGTTGTTTGTCACACACAGATCCTTTACACGAAATATTTCATCTTAGTTCTAAGAAAATGCTTGCAATTTTGCGGTGTATGTATATGAACTACACACAAAGAGCTATGTGTGTGCTTAGAAATAAAGACTAGACTTGTAGGTATACACACCTTTTTGCTGCGTTAAAGTGCCTGTGGTAAAGATATACGAGTTTCCCGTCCCGTCATATCGTAATAAACTTTGAGCTAATACAGAAACCATGCATGGACTACATAGTAGGAAGTTACATAACAGAACGAACGTACATTGCAGTATAGGTGTATTGTGTATGAACTTACTTAGATTTAATATTAGTCGTTTCTTTATAGTTGTACAGCTATGCTAGTGGCAGTAAGTGGTAGGAGCATAGTCCTTGGTAAAACATGCAATTTCCTTCACAATTACCTACTGAATTCATTTACTTTTCTAACACTTATTTTCCTAGTGCTTCTGCCTGCTAGCAACTTCCATGCGATGAGTGTATGCTTTGCCTGGCTGTACTATGGATACGAATTTTGTGTTTTGCAATTATATACACCTTATATTTTATAGGATGGTGAGTTTGTTTGGTGAGCTGCGAAAGCGAAGTTCAGTTCAAGCATCTTACTAAGCAGAAAATGACAAATATAAATGAAATGTATGCTTCTCAACAACTCAACATGAAAGTAATAGAATATTAGATTCCTTTGCTGAGGTATGTGTAGGCGTAGTGGTGCAAAGTGTATGTGGTCATATATCATGATTACATTCCAAATTTGTAAGTAAAGAACGTTAAAACGCACACTTCACTTATATTGCACGATAAAGTTTGAATCCTATTCAGTAAACTAACCCTTAAGAGTACTGGGCTAGTAGCACTTCATAATTTCAGATTGGTTGGTTGAGTGAACTAACTAGACTTTCTGTCACCCTATTGATCATGCAAGTTTATTTCAAATATAACGATGATATGGAGAAGATTCATTAATTTTAGAACAATAATTGTCATTTGCTATCTAAATTCCTTGCCGTTATACGATATTATAGTTCCTATAAACAATTAATTTATACAAAACTGTAGGTATCTGGTATGTAAATTCCGTAAAAACCAGCAAAATGTGTTTTCGTAATTATTGCGTAAAATATAGCTGTTTCTTGGAAATGTGATGCCAGAATTTTTGTGTATAATTAGTAATTGTCCTTTTTTGATTTGTACTTCTCCCAAAATCAAAAATTGAAGAACAACATCTCAAAGTTATAAATGTAACAATTGTGTGCGAGATAATAAGCTTAATATCGGTATTTAAGTTTAAAAGCATGAAATGTTAGGACTTACAGCATAATCGGGTTTATCACTATACTCCAAACTTTGTATATGGTCCAGGAATTGCTTGAAATCTGACGGAAGGTGCTTGAGTAACAAACGATGATCGTACTTCTCTTTGATTAAGCCAACCTACAAAGAACAAAAAACAATGTAAAACATTCCTTCTAAAAATAGATTTACGCATCTTTAGTCTATAGTACACTAGTAACCGAATTATAAGGTTACAATACATTTATGCGAATGTGCTTACATAATAATGTGGTACATATACTTTATTACGTAAGATCAAACTCATGTTCAACTGTATTATGAGTCTAACTTTCCCATGTGATTCGAAAGAGCGTCACAAGGAGTCAAGACAGATACCTTGCTACCAGAATCAAGTTAGTAGTTGACATTGATAAGAGCGACAAGAAAGATAATATAAATGTTATCTTTCATCATGTTGTAATTCGGAACATATTGTGTGTGTCTAAGTGTGCTATGCCTTACCAACTGTTACTTTGCTCACCAGACATTTGTAATGCAAATGTAACAGTTGCATTCGAAGTTTTGGTACATTACGCTAGGTATACAATATATTTCATCTCTGAATTCAAGATACACGCGACAAAGCCATATTTCAACGTTCTTCACGGATATCAAGTTTGTTTCTGCTACTTACAAGTCACGTCAAGTGAAGAATGAAGGAAGACAGCCATGAAAACACAGTTCAAGTCTCATTCAATATATGGATTGGATTCCTTAGTTTATTTACAGAGCCTACTTTCTGATTTCTCCAGCATTGTGTGAGATATAGGTACCGCATCCATTGCATTATGCATTGCTTTATTCGCTTTGCAAAAGTTTGGAAAAACTGCTACACACCATTGAATAGGCAGTATGTTAATTTTTTCCAGATGTGTGCGAAAAAGAAAATTTTGAAGGTTACACACATAAACTTTTAGGTATTTTTTTAATACGTAGAACTCAAACGCTTTGTGTACCTATACTTCAGTATTCTGTGCATACCGGAAGTTTGATCCCCATATTTGTGTATATTTTACGAAGTAGTGCCTATAGTCTATACTAATCTAATACGCAGCACATGTTTTATATACACAGGCATGACACACTTTTAAACACACATAATAAATTACGAGTCAGTTTAGAAACAAACTGAAACTTTTACAAACAAAATTGAATAAGAGATGGTTTAAATTGAGGCAGAGTGGCTATATATTCTTTGAATGTCGGAATGGGAGTTTAAGAAATTCCACAGCATTGCATACTTGGATTCGGGTATATTATTGGTATAAATGAAGAAAGTATAAATTCAAGTACTTTGTTTGTATTATGCTAATACTTTAAGTAAATATTTGATTTTCAAAAATACAACGATTTATTCGTTTACGTAAACCTGATTGTATTTATTTTGCTAATTCGATCTACGTAAATATTGATGTTCTATTTGTGTCAAAGAATCGCTTCCGCTGCGTAAAACTTTCTTTTACACTTCATTGATAGACAGTATGTGTCACCCACCAGTATAAATTATCTTAGAGATTTTTTATTTATTATACAACAAAATGCAGGTCACATCTTTGAACATCAATTTGGTAGCTTTTAATGGGTAGAATCTTGATAATTATTTAGACAGTAAAACTTTTTCACTTCTCTGGTTTGTAGAAGAGGAAGGGGGCAAATAATGTGTAGCAAAGATGCGTAAAAAGAAGCACACACCGAAAGAGAAACTATGCGTATTGAGCTTGAGCTCATAATATTGAACCCTTCATGTAAACATAATCGCAATAAATACCAATTGTAAATCGTTGCTACATATGGTAAAAAGTTTAAACTTACCTGTTCTTTATCTTTAATCTTCCTCCAGGGAAGTTGGCCATTGACAAATTCGACTAGCATATAGAACAGCGACCACAGATCATCATGTCGGCCCATTTCCTGAGAAATAAAAATGCACATTTCAATGTCAATTGTACATAGGTATATGAAACGATAGCAGTTCTCTAAATTGTAAAATCCTTCGGAATTCCATGTAATTATGGCTGCAGTGTATAATTAAATTCACCTGCTTATTAAAGGGGATATTTAATAATATCTAAAAAAAGTATAATACAGTTAATAAAGTGCCTGATTATGCTTTATCTCAAACAAATTAAAACGGAAATATCTATAAAGCATGTTATACTGTATTAGTAACTAATGCGTCAATTTTCATGTGAGCTTTCATAGTAAAACAATTAAATATTTCATGTTTATTAAGACTCTCTACAATTATCGCATACTTACTATGTATAACCTGGGAATTGTAGATTTGCTCTAATAAAAAACTTTTACTCTCTAATCAAGAAGTAAATATTGGAAGTATTTGCTTGAGTTGGATAAAATCCTTGACATGGACAAAAACTTGGAGTCATCAAGTCATTATCATTATAGGTTTATAGGCAGTAAGTGTAAGAATGCGAATGGTTTGCGTAATTGTGAGAAAGTGTTACCTTATTTTTATGTGCGTTAATGGACGCATATCGGACGGTACCCCGGAAGCCCGCAGCCGCTCTAGGAGCTCTCACTTCCCCAGTTGCCGTGGTATATTGACGTGCCAAGCCAAAATCCAACATGTACACCTTCCGACAAGTGTGAGGCAGTCGTCCCATGGAAAAATTTGACTGTAAGCCACAAACCCCAATATGCATCATTAACATTGATCTACCTTCCCACTTTCCTTATCTTACTTTTTACTTGATCGCATCCGCAAAGCTAATTTTACTATTCCGTCACTCAGTCACGCATACTTATGCTTTTACACAGTAAATACGTCGTCTTTTCTCTATAACTTACTCGTATCAACCATGAGAAGAATACTATAGAGATTATTATTGTTTGCATACGTCTGACTGGTAGGCAGAGACTTTAATCTTTTTGAAAGCCATTGTTACAAAGTTACAACGTAATAATACAAGCTTCAAAATGTAAACCATGGAGCATCCTTATGTATATAATATCTTATACTGTTTCAACTTTGTTCACATTTCATATTTACAAGACAAGTTGAACTCACGTTTGACAACAAGCTTTGAAAGAAAAATGAAAGTAACATCATAGCCTTCACCATTCAACTTTTCATTCACACTTGACACACGAATCTTCTAGATTCTCGGAATTGTAGCATACATTGCTTACTTACACATGTATGGGTTTATACCATTACTATTGCTTGCTTACACAGTATTACTATTACTGAATTCTTTCTTACAGTGTAGCCAGAATATCTAGAAAATAAGAATCTCTCTGGTTGTGTAATGTTTTTATGTGTAACGTCTTGTGTTTATGTTATAGGAATGTCTTTCACTGAGTAGAACTACTGTGTCTATATACATCTACTCAAATATAATACAAGTAGTTTCCGCTGTTATTTGACAAATGACTGTTGTTTCCATTCTTCCATGTCGTGCCATACAAGTCAACTATATTCGTGTCAAATTTCTCTTTCGAGAGTATTTTCATCTAAAAAAATCAATGAGGACAGCATAACAGGCCAAACGGCCCATTTCTCCATCTCGATTAGGTCAAATGTACACAAAGTCAAGTAAACCGAAGACGTCACACTTTTTGTTTAGTGGGAACTTCTGGTGGTGTCATAAGAACTTTGCAATATTATGGATATAATATTTCTATGCACTGTGTAGATCTTTGTCTATGGTTTTGTACTACAGACTGTATACTATACATAAGTAGTAGGCAATAATAAAACGAAATAACAGCGAAGGGAATTGTCAAAATTCCAACTTTAAATGATTAGGCGTATTTATGGGGGTGGGGTTATGGTAGGTATACGGCCACAGATATAATAGCTACTCTGTAGGTAGCTATTGTATAATGCAGATACTCACATTAACATTTTAACATGCATAATATCTTGACTCCTACTTAATGCTCGTAGTATCTACAGATAAGTAAGTATAGATATGTGTTTTGTGTGTGGAAAATGCACAGTGTAAATAATTGAGTAATAGAAAAGTAAAAGTATCGAGTACATTTATATCATTAAGTAAAACTCACTCAACTTGTTCTATTATTGGAAGACTGAGTCTCGTCGCAGTTGTACTTGTAACGAACACAAAAGTAAAATAAATAGTGTCTGTATTGACTCAGCTATTAAGTTAGACTTCAAGTATCTTAACCTTATCTTAACAACATCATTGATCAGATTTGAATCTAACAATAACAGTAAAGAAAGAGGAAGTAGGTAGGTCAGATATTTGTGGTGCTCCTACATGTAGTACAGCATAATCTACTTGCGTAAGTAGGAGAAGGTGAAAAACAAACTTTAAAAATGATCATTACTTAAGTATAATTAGACTCCATGTGCCCTCCCCCATTTTACCCGTCTATCGTCACTTTCAACTCTTTACAGGCATTACATAAACGTACTGCCTTTAAAGAGTTGAAAGTGACGATGCTTAAAAGCAACAGTCTTTAAATATTACTGTATTCACATAATACATACATAGATTTACATAGATTTATTACTTCAGAAGTTTGTATGGACTAAGAATACGAACTTTGTATATTATTGCTACTGCGGAGTGCAATAATTTATTTGGAGGTCACTTTGATTTCATCACCTCATTTTCATGCGACCTGTATTTCTTCGAAAGGGAAAGGAGTTGAAAAGCAAAAGTGTTTAGTCAAAGTTTGCAACAAGAATCTATTTGTTTTTAAACTTTGATACGTAGAAAGTAGGTATAGGCAATGAGTTCCAACCAGTTGCAAGTGCACCAGACTGTCAATTCATTCATTCCCTGGGTATTTTTACAGTTTGTTAATGACACCGTCTCCAACTGTTAATGAAAGAAGCACACAGTTTCCTTTTCAATGACATTAGATATGAATCTAAATAGGCAGATAGTTTATCAACAACTACAAATACTACCAAGTAAATCTTTATTTTTTCGCAATTCGTAGTAATGATGTGTCTTTAGACACAAATATAAATCCTTCCTTGCTCATAATTTATCCTTAGTCTCAAAATAGCTCCTAAATTAGTTTTGTTATAATGAGTTGGAGTTTGTTTGTGTTTATGTGCATTCGCATATGCAAACTTGTTTAACCAGATACATTGTACATACAATATACAATGTACAATGCAAAATATATATTTACTACGGGCAAAGTGTAAATGCACAATGATGAAGTATATTTACAACTGTCAAGGGTGCACTACAGCATTATTTAATGTTAATGCAATGTTTACAACAACACCCACATAATTAAGCAAACTGGAGAGAGGGAAGTGAATAAGATTCCGCCTAATTTACTTGCTGTGTGTAGTCAGTTGCTTATTATACAGGAGAGAACTCATTCACTTAGTTAAAAAAGAGGGACGTTATTGGGTCATTGGAACATGGCCTAGGTTAACTATATGGACGAAAAAAAGATTCATGCACGTATGCCTGTCTATTCTCACCTACTACATACATTACATCTCTAAAACACTAAGTACATGTTCCAAGTGAAAACATTAGCTTAAAAATGCAAGCTTGAATAAAAACATCGACAGTACAGAATGTACATAATATACATTGAGAAAATGTACACAAGAAAAATGTCTTGTCTCGCTAATTCCTTCGTGGCAGTTCAAAACGTTCGTATTTCACTCGAGTCACTCAACGCTGTACAATAAAGTACTATTGCCATTTCAAGGAAGATTTCAAGGAAGACACAAACACATACAGATATAATATAGCAACTGAATATTTGTGGATTCAGTTACCTCACAAATAATGTTACACACAACAGAACAGAAGGATAATATGACATGAGGACAAATTCTGAATATTTTTGTACGTTTTGGCCTTACAATGGTGAAGTTAGCTAATTCATTCAATTCAGTCTGAGTGTAAACAGAAATAAATTCAATGACCCTGCATGTCTGTAGCCAATCCAAAATCCGTCAATTAGTTTTTCTACACACTACATACATCGGCATTTCACTTCATATTTACTACACAAACGACTACTTTCCAATGGCTATTCCTATTACTATTACAAAGTGTAAAAATCTACTAACTGTTATTGCCCCTGTAAAGAATGTTTCATACTTTACATTTACACCAGACTGTTACAGTAAGAGCAAATAGTAATAGTGGGCGATTTCCCTTCACTTTACTAATATATTTTGTTTGATACTTATGCCCATACACTTATACACTACTTTTAGACACTTTTATACATTACTACTACTTATACATACGATGTACTACAAATACGAGAAACGACTACGCATCTCTTTGGAATACAAAGACAGAAAACAGAAATTCATTTCACTAGTGTTTGAATTCATGGCACCATTTCCACATTTACAGCTCTATGGGGAGTTAAAGACGACATTTTCGTCCTCAATAGTAATTACATACATATTATAAGAGCAGCACTATTTAGCACCTATACAGAAACTACTGTGTACTACCAGCACAAATACCAACTACATATTTCAGTTTCTGCTGGCTGTTATACATAGCTAAGACCTGAGTTAACATATCAGAACCTAAGCTAACACACTAAGGATAAAGTATGTTCCACAATTCTGTT
This sequence comes from Pogonognathellus longicornis, assembly GCA_034694085.1. Classification (NCBI taxonomy): domain Eukaryota; kingdom Metazoa; phylum Arthropoda; class Collembola; order Entomobryomorpha; family Tomoceridae; genus Pogonognathellus; species Pogonognathellus longicornis. The sequence goes on along the minus strand of JAQFYB010001398.1, from coordinate 440 downwards.
GATTCAACTCGTTTCGTCTTTTATTCGACCTTTCATATTTGTGCAGGCTGAGCTTTCACTTTTCATAGCACTTCATCATCGAATCACCAACTCAGAGTCTTGCCTCCTAATATCCTACACTATCGTCACGCTTCATTTCAACATCAAATGAAGTGAAAATTGCACCTTGTACTACTAGTAATACATACATATGACACATTCTGTATACTTCCATGTCTTGCTCTAAAAACGTATTTATCATTTGTAGCTATGTACTCTAAAAGATGCATACATGTGATATCGACTTTTCATACATTCTAAAACACACACAATTTAGCCATAATATAATATGTATTATTTCTTTCAGTCATATTTCTCATATATAGCGTGATTCATCTACACTGGAATAGGAATTTTACATGGGCTGGAGAAAGCCTTAGTTAGACCTGTCTCAAAAAGGT